>CAXARA010001224.1:0-18595 GCA_963971135.1 Stenus bimaculatus
GTTTCTGCAGTTTTTGTGTGATTTTTAAGAAAAACGTTTTTTTGGTATAATTTTAAAAATAATTGACCGAAAAATTTTAAAACTACATTTCTAATTAGATTTCATGAAAATAAAATTATTTAAACAAAATTTACATTTTTTTATAAAGAAATAAAAAAGTTACAGCAGTTTTTGTTTGATTTTTAAGAAAAACGCATTATTTCTAAAAAATAACGTTTTTTTGATATAATTTTAAAAGTAATCGTCCGAAAAATTTTAAAACTACATTTCTAATTAGATTTCATGAAAATAATATTATTTAAACAAAATTTACATTTTTTTATAAAGAAATAAAAAAGTTACAGCAGTTTTAGTTTGATTTTTAAGAAAAACGTTTTTTTGGTATAATTTTAAAAATAATCGACCGAAAAATTTTAAAACTACATTTCTAATTAGATTTCATGAAAATAAAATTATTTAAACAAAATTTACATTTTTTTATAAAGAAATAAAAAAGTTACAGCAGTTTTTGTTTGATTTTAAGAAAAACGCATTATTTCTAAAAAATAACGTTTTTTTGATATAATTTTAAAAGTAATCGTCCGAAAAATTTTAAAACTACATTTCTAATTAGATTTCATGAATATAATATTATTTAAACAAAATTTACATTTTTTTATAAAGAAATAAAAAAGTTACAGCAGTTTTAGTTTGATTTTTAAGAAAAACGTTTTTTTGGTATAATTTTAAAAATAATCGACCGAAAAATTTTAAAACTACAGTTCTAATTAGATTTCATGAAAATAAAATTATTTAAACAAAATTTACATTTTTTTATAAAGAAATAAAAAAGTTACAGCAGTTTTTGTTTGATTTTTAAGAAAAACGCATTATTTCTAAAAAATAACGTTTTTTTGATATAATTTTAAAAGTAATCGTCCGAAAAATTTCAAAACTACATTTCTAATTAGATTTCATGAAAATAATATTATTTAAACAAAATTTACATTTTTTTATAAAGAAATAAAAAAGTTACAGCAGTTTTAGTTTGATTTTTAAGAAAAACGTTTTTTGGTATAATTTTAAAAATAATCGACCGAAAAATTTTAAAACTACATTTCTAATAAGATTTCATGAAAATAAAATTATTTAAACAAAATTTACATTTTTTTATAAAGAAATAAAAAAGTTACAGCAGTTTTTGTTTGATTTTTAAGAAAAACGCATTATTTCTAAAAAATAACGTTTTTTTGATATAATTTTAAAAGTAATCGTCCGAAAAATTTTAAAACTACATTTCTAATTAGATTTCATGAAAATAATATTATTTAAACAAAATTTACATTTTTTTATAAAGAAATAAAAAAGTTACAGCAGTTTTAGTTTGATTTTTAAGAAAAACGTTTTTTTGGTATAATTTTAAAAATAATCGACCGAAAAATTTTAAAACTACATTTCTAATTAGATTTCATAAAATAAAATTATTTAAACAAAATTTACATTTTTTTATAAAGAAATAAAAAAGTTACAGCAGTTTTTGTTTGATTTTTAAGAAAAACGCATTATTTCTAAAAAATAACGTTTTTTTGATATAATTTTAAAAGTAATCGTCCGAAAAATTTTAAAACTACATTTCTAATTAGATTTCATGAAAATAATATTATTTAAACAAAATTTACATTTTTTTATAAAGAAATAAAAAAGTTACAGCAGTTTTAGTTTGATTTTTAAGAAAAACGTTTTTTTGGTATAATTTTAAAAATAATCGACCGAAAAATTTTAAAACTACATTTCTAATTAGATTTCATGAAAATAAAATTATTTAAACAAAATTTACATTTTTTTATAAAGAAATAAAAAAGTTACAGCAGTTTTTGTTTGATTTTTAAGAAAAACGCATTATTTCTAAAAAATAACGTTTTTTTGATATAATTTTAAAAGTAATCGTCCGAAAAATTTTAAAACTACATTTCTAATTAGATTTCATGAAAATAATATTATTTAAACAAAATTTACATTTTTTTATAAAGAAATAAAAAAGTTACAGCAGTTTTAGTTTGATTTTTAAGAAAAACGTTTTTTTGGTATAATTTTAAAAATAATCGACCGAAAAATTTTAAAACTACATTTCTAATTAGATTTCATGAAAATAAAATTATTTAAACAAAATTTACATTTTTTTATAAAGAAATAAAAAAGTTACAGCAGTTTTTGTTTGATTTTTAAGAAAAACGCATTATTTCTAAAAAATAACGTTTTTTTGATATAATTTTAAAAGTAATCGTCCGAAAAATTTAAAACTACATTTCTAATTAGATTTCATGAAAATAATATTATTTAAACAAAATTTACATTTTTTTATAAAGAAATAAAAAAGTTACAGCAGTTTTAGTTTGATTTTTAAGAAAAACGTTTTTTTGGTATAATTTTAAAAATAATCGACCGAAAAATTTTAAAACTACATTTCTAATTAGATTTCATGAAAATAAAATTATTTAAACAAAATTTACATTTTTTTATAAAGAAATAAAAAAGTTTCTGCAGTTTTTGTGTGATTTATAAGAAAAACGTTTTTTTGGTATAATTTTAAAAATAATCGACCGAAAAATTTTAAAACTACATTTCTAATTAGATTTCATGAAAATAAAATTATTTAAACAAAATTTACATTTTTTTATAAAGAAATAAAAAAGTTACAGCAGTTTTTGTTTGATTTTTAAGAAAAACGCATTATTTCGAAAAAATAACGTTTTTTTGATATAATTTTAAAAGTAATCGTCCGAAAAATTTTAAAACTACATTTCTAATTAGATTTCATGAAAATAAAATTATTTAAACAAAATTTACATTTTTTTATAAAGAAATAAAAAAGTTTCTGCAGTTTTTGTGTGATTTTTAAGAAAAACGTTTTTTTGGTATAATTTTAAAAATAATCGACCGAAAAATTTTAAAACTACATTTCTAATTAGATTTCATGAAAATAAAATTATTTAAACAAAATTTACATTTTTTTATAAAGAAATAAAAAAGTTACAGCATTTTTTGTTTGATTTTAAGAAAAACGCATTATTTCTAAAAAATAACGTTTTTTTGATATAATTTTAAAAGTAATCGTCCGAAAAATTTTAAAACTACATTTCTAATTAGATTTCATGAAAATAATATTATTTAAACAAAATTTACATTTTTTTATAAAGAAATAAAAAAGTTACAGCAGTTTTAGTTTGATTTTTAAGAAAAACGTTTTTTTGGTATAATTTTAAAAATAATCGACCGAAAAATTTAAAACTACATTTCTAATTAGATTTCATGAAAATAAAATTATTTAAACAAAATTTACATTTTTTTATAAAGAAATAAAAAAGTTACAGCAGTTTTTGTTTGATTTTTAAGAAAAACGCATTATTTCTAAAAAATAACGTTTTTTTGATATAATTTTAAAAGTAATCGTCCGAAAAATTTTAAAACTACATTTCTAATTAGATTTCATGAAAATAATATTATTTAAACAAAATTTACATTTTTTTATAAAGAAATAAAAAAGTTTCTGCAGTTTTTGTGTGATTTTTAAGAAAAACGTTTTTTTGGTATAATTTTAAAAATAATCGACCGAAAAATTTTAAAACTACATTTCTAATTAGATTTCATGAAAATAAAATTATTTAAACAAAATTTACATTTTTTTATAAAGAAATAAAAAAGTTACAGCAGTTTTTGTTTGATTTTTAAGAAAAACGCATTATTTCTAAAAAATAACGTTTTTTTGATATAATTTTAAAAGTAATCGTCCGAAAAATTTTAAAACTACATTTCTAATTAGATTTCATGAAAATAAAATTATTTAAACAAAATTTACATTTTTTTATAAAGAAATAAAAAAGTTTCTGCAGTTTTTGTGTGATTTATAAGAAAAACGTTTTTTTGGTATAATTTTAAAAATAATCGACCGAAAAATTTTAAAACTACATTTCTAATTAGATTTCATGAAAATAAAATTATTTAAACAAAATTTACATTTTTTTATAAAGAAATAAAAAAGTTGCAGCAGTTTTTGTTTGATTTTTAAGAAAAACGCATTATTTCTAAAAATAACGTTTTTTTGATATAATTTTAAAAGTAATCGTCCGAAAAATTTTAAAACTACATTTCTAATTAGATTTCATGAAAATAATATTATTTAAACAAAATTTACATTTTTTTATAAAGAAATAAAAAAGTTACAGCAGTTTTAGTTTGATTTTTAAGAAAAACGTTTTTTTGTTATAATTTTAAAAATAATCGACCGAAAAATTTTAAAACTACATTTCTAATTAGATTTCATGAAAATAAAATTATTTAAACAAAATTTACATTTTTTTATAAAGAAATAAAAAAGTTACAGCAGTTTTTGTTTGATTTTTAAGAAAAACGCATTATTTCGAAAAAATAACGTTTTTTTGATATAATTTTAAAAGTAATCGTCCGAAAAATTTTAAAACTACATTTCTAAATAGATTTCATGAAAATAAAATTATTTAAACAAAATTTACATTTTTTTATAAAGAAATAAAAAAGTTTCTGCAGTTTTTGTGTGATTTTTAAGAAAAACGTTTTTTTGGTATAATTTTAAAAATAATCGACCGAAAAATTTTAAAACTACATTTCTAATTAGATTTCATGAAAATAAAATTATTTAAACAAAATTTACATTTTTTTATAAAGAAATAAAAAAGTTACAGCATTTTTTGTTTGATTTTTAAGAAAAACGCATTATTTCTAAAAAATAACGTTTTTTTGATATAATTTTAAAAGTAATCGTCTGAAAAATTTTAAAACTACATTTCTAATTAGATTTCATGAAAATAATATTATTTAAACAAAATTTACATTTTTTTATAAAGAAATAAAAAAGTTACAGCAGTTTTAGTTTGATTTTTAAGAAAAACGTTTTTTTGGTATAATTTTAAAAATAATCGACCGAAAAATTTTAAAACTACATTTCTAATTAGATTTCATGAAAATAAAATTATTTAAACAAAATTTACATTTTTTTATAAAGAAATAAAAAAGTTACAGCAGTTTTTGTTTGATTTTTAAGAAAAACGCATTATTTCTAAAAAATAACGTTTTTTTGATATAATTTTAAAAGTAATCGTCCGAAAAATTTTAAAACTACATTTCTAATTAGATTTCATGAAAATAATATTATTTAAACAAAATTTACATTTTTTTATAAAGAAATAAAAAAGTTTCTGCATTTTTTGTGTGATTTTTAAGAAAAAAGTTATTTTGGTATAATTTTAAAAATAATCGACCGAAAAATTTTAAAACTACATTTCTAATTAGATTTCATGAAAATAAAATTATTTAAACAAAATTTACATTTTTTTATAAAGAAATAAAAAAGTTACAGCAGTTTTTGTTTGATTTTTAAGAAAAACGCATTATTTCTAAAAAATAACGTTTTTTTGATATAATTTTAAAAGTAATCGTCCGAAAAATTTTAAAACTACATTTCTAATTAGATTTCATGAAAATAAAATTATTTAAACAAAATTTACATTTTTTTATAAAGAAATAAAAAAGTTTCTGCAGTTTTTGTGTGATTTTTAAGAAAAACGTTTTTTTGGTATAATTTTAAAAATAATCGACCGAAAAATTTTAAAACTACATTTCTAATTAGATTTCATGAAAATAAAATTATTTAAACAAAATTTACATTTTTTTATAAAGAAATAAAAAAGTTACAGCAGTTTTTGTTTGATTTTTAAGAAAAACGCATTATTTCTAAAAAATAACGTTTTTTTGATATAATTTTAAAAGTAATCGTCCGAAAAATTTTAAAACTACATTTCTAATTAGATTTCATGAAAATAATATTATTTAAACAAAATTTACATTTTTTTATAAAGAAATAAAAAAGTTACAGCAGTTTTTGTTTGATTTTTAAGAAAAACGCATTATTTCTAAAAAATAACGTTTTTTTGATATAATTTTAAAAGTAATCGTCCGAAAAATTTTAAAACTACATTTCTAATTAGATTTCATGAAAATAATATTATTTAAACAAAATTTACATTTTTTTATAAAGAAATAAAAAAGTTTCTGCAGTTTTTGTGTGATTTTTAAGAAAAACGTTTTTTTGGTATAATTTTAAAAATAATCGACCGAAAAATTTTAAAACTACATTTCTAATTAGATTTCATGAAAATAAAATTATTTAAACAAAATTTACATTTTTTTATAAAGAAATAAAAAAGTTACAGCAGTTTTTGTTTGATTTTTAAGAAAAACGCATTATTTCTAAAAAATAACGTTTTTTTGATATAATTTTAAAAGTAATCGTCCGAAAAATTTTAAAACTACATTTCTAATTAGATTTCATGAAAATAATATTATTTAAACAAAATTTACATTTTTTTATAAAAAAATAAAAAAGTTTCTGCAGTTTTTGTGTGATTTTTAAGAAAAACGTTTTTTTGGTATAATTTTAAAAATAATCGACCGAAAAATTTTAAAACTACATTTCTAATTAGATTTCATGAAAATAAAATTATTTAAACAAAATTTACATTTTTTTATAAAGAAATAAAAAAGTTACAGCAGTTTTTGTTTGATTTTTAAGAAAAACGCATTATTTCTAAAAAATAACGTTTTTTTAATATAATTTTAAAAGTAATCGTCCGAAAAATTTTAAAACTACATTTCTAATTAGATTTCATGAAAATAAAATTATTTAAACAAAATTTACATTTTTTTATAAAGAAATAAAAAAGTTTCTGCAGTTTTTGTGTGATTTTTAAGAAAAACGTTTTTTTGGTATAATTTTAAAAATAATCGACCGAAAAATTTTAAAACTACATTTCTAATTAGATTTCATGAAAATAAAATTATTTAAACAAAATTTACATTTTTTTATAAAGAAATAAAAAAGTTACAGCAGTTTTTGTTTGATTTTTAAGAAAAACGCATTATTTCTAAAAAATAACGTTTTTTTGATATAATTTTAAAAGTAATCGTCCGAAAAATTTTAAAACTACATTTCTAATTAGATTTCATGAAAATAATATTATTTAAACAAAATTTACATTTTTTTATAAAGAAATAAAAAAGTTACAGCAGTTTTAGTTTTATTTTTAAGAAAAACGTTTTTTTGTTATAATTTTAAAAATAATCGACCGAAAAATTTTAAAACTACATTTCTAATTAGATTTCATGAAAATAAAATTATTTAAACAAAATTTACATTTTTTTATAAAGAAATAAAAAAATTACAGCAGTTTTTGTTTGATTTTTAAGAAAAACGCATTATTTCGAAAAAATAACGTTTTTTTGATATAATTTTAAAAGTAATCGTCCGAAAAATTTTAAAACTACATTTCTAATTAGATTTCATGAAAATAAAATTATTTAAACAAAATTTACATTTTTTTATAAAGAAATAAAAAAGTTTCTGCAGTTTTTGTGTGATTTTTAAGAAAAACGTTTTTTTGGTATAATTTTAAAAATAATCGACCGAAAAATTTTAAAACTACATTTCTAATTAGATTTCATGAAAATAAAATTATTTAAACAAAATTTACATTTTTTTATAAAGAAATAAAAAAGTTACAGCAGTTTTTGTTTGATTTTTAAGAAAAACGCATTATTTCTAAAAAATAACGTTTTTTTGATATAATTTTAAAAGTAATCGTCCGAAAAATTTTAAAACTACATTTCGTATTAGATTTCATGTAAATAATATTATTTAAACAAAATTTACATTTTTTTATAAAGAAATAAAAAAGTTACAGCAGTTTTAGTTTGATTTTTAAGAAAAACGTTTTTTTGGTATAATTTTAAAAATAATCGACCGAAAAATTTTAAAACTACATTTCTAATTAGATTTCATGAAAATAAAATTATTTAAACAAAATTTACATTTTTTTATAAAGAAATAAAAAAGTTACAGCAGTTTTTGTTTGATTTTTAAGAAAAACGCATTATTTCTAAAAAATAACGTTTTTTTGATATAATTTTAAAAGTAATCGTCCGAAAAATTTTAAAACTACATTTCTAATTAGATTTCATGAAAATAATATTATTTAAACAAAATTTACATTTTTTTATAAAGAAATAAAAAAGTTTCTGCAGTTTTTGTGTGATTTTTAAGAAAAACGTTTTTTTGGTATAATTTTAAAAATAATCGACCGAAAAATTTTAAAACTACATTTCTAATTAGATTTCATGAAAATAAAATTATTTAAACAAAATTTACATTTTTTTATAAAGAAATAAAAAAGTTACAGCAGTTTTTGTTTGATTTTTAAGAAAAACGCATTATTTCTAAAAAATAACGTTTTTTTGATATAATTTTAAAAGTAATCGTCCGAAAAATTTTAAAACTACATTTTTAATTAGATTTCATGAAAATAATATTATTTAAACAAAATTTACATTTTTTTATAAAGAAATAAAAAAGTTACAGCAGTTTTAGTTTGATTTTTAAGAAAAAAGTTTTTTTGGTATAATTTTATAAATAATCGACCGAAAAATTTTAAAACTACATTTCTAATTAGATTTCATGAAAATAAAATTATTTAAACAAAATTTACATTTTTTTATAAAGAAATAAAAAAGTTACAGCAGTTTTTGTTTGATTTTTAAGAAAAACGCATTATTTCTAAAAAATAACGTTTTTTTGATATAATTTTAAAAGTAATCGTCCGAAAAATTTTAAAACTACATTTCTAATTAGATTTCATGAAAATAATATTATTTAAACAAAATTTACATTTTTTTATAAAGAAATAAAAAAGTTTCTGCAGTTTTTGTGTGATTTTTAAGAAAAACGTTTTTTTTGGTATAATTTTAAAAATAATCGACCGAAAAATTTTAAAACTACATTTCTAATTAGATTTTATGAAAATAAAATTATTTAAACAAAATTTACATTTTTTTATAAAGAAATAAAAAAGTTACAGCAGTTTTTGTTTGATTTTTAAGAAAAACGCATTATTTCTAAAAAATAACGTTTTTTTTGATATAATTTTAAAAGTAATCGTCCGAAAAATTTTAAAACTACATTTCTAATTAGATTTCATGAAAATAATATTATTTAAACAAAATTTACATTTTTTTATAAGGAAATAAAAAAGTTACAGCAGTTTTAGTTTGATTTTTAAGAAAAACGTTTTTTTGGTATAATTTTAAAAATAATCGACCGAAAAATTTTAATACTACATTTCTAATTAGATTTCATGAAAATAATATTATTTAAACAAAATTTACATTTTTTTATAAAGAAATAAAAAAGTTACAGCAGTTTTAGTTTGATTTTTAAGAAAAACGTTTTTTTGGTATAATTTTAAAAATAATCGACCGAAAAATTTTAAAACTACATTTCTAATTAGATTTCATGAAAATAAAATTATTTAAACAAAATTTACATTTTTTTATAAAGAAATAAAAAAGTTACAGCAGTTTTTGTTTGATTTTTAAGAAAAACGCATTATTTCTAAAAAATAACGTTTTTTTGATATAATTTTAAAAGTAATCGTCCGAAAAATTTTAAAACTACATTTCTAATTAGATTTCATGAAAATAATATTATTTAAACAAAATTTACATTTTTTTATAAAGAAATAAAAAAGTTACAGCAGTTATAGTTTGATTTTTAAGAAAAACGTTTTTTTGGTATAATTTTAAAAATAATCGACCGAAAAATTTTAAAACTACATTTCTAATTAGATTTCATGAAAATAAAATTATTTAAACAAAATTTACATTTTTTTATAAAGAAATAAAAAAGTTACAGCAGTTTTTGTTTGATTTTTAAGAAAAACGCATTATTTCTAAAAAATAACGTTTTTTTGATATAATTTTAAAAGTAATCGGCCGAAAAATTTTAAAACTACATTTCTAATTAGATTTCATGAAAATAATATTATTTAAACAAAATTTACATTTTTTTATAAAGAAATAAAAAAGTTACAGCAGTTTTTGTTTGATTTTTAAGAAAAACGCATTATTTCTAAAAAATATCGTTTTTTTGATATAATTTTAAAATAAAATCGTCCGAAAAATTTTAAAACTACATTTCTAATTAGATTTCATGAAAATAATATTATTTAAACAAAATTTACATTTTTTTATAAAGAAATAAAAAAGTTTCTGCAGTTTTTGTGTGATTTTTAAGAAAAACGTTTTTTTGGTATAATTTTAAAAATAATCGACCGAAAAATTTTAAAACCTCATTTCTAATTAGATTTCATGAAAATAAAATTATTTAAACAAAATTTACATTTTTTTATAAAGAAATAAAAAAGTTACAGCAGTTTTTGTTTGATTTTTAAGAAAAACGCATTATTTCCAAAAAATAACGTTTTTTTGATATAATTTTAAAAGTAATCGTCCGAAAAATTTTAAAACTACATTTCTAATTAGATTTCATGAAAATAATATTATTTAAACAAAATTTACATTTTTTTATAAAGAAATAAAAAAGTTTCTGCAGTTTTTGTGTGATTTTTAAGAAAAACGTTTTTTTGGTATAATTTTAAAAATAATCGACCGAAAAATTTTAAAACTACATTTCTAATTAGATTTCATGAAAATAAAATTATTTAAACAAAATTTACATTTTTTTATAAAGAAATAAAAAAGTTACAGCAGTTTTTGTTTGATTTTTAAGAAAAACGCATTATTTCTAAAAAATAACGTTTTTTTGATATAATTTTAAAAGTAATCGTCCGAAAAATTTTAAAACTACATTTCTAATTAGATTTCATGAAAATAAAATTATTTAAACAAAATTTACATTCTTTTATAAAGAAATAAAAAAGTTTCTGCAGTTTTTGTGTGATTTTTAAGAAAAACGTTTTTTTGGTATAATTTTAAAAATAATCGACCGAAAAACTTTAAAACTACATTTCTAATTAGATTTCATGAAAATAAAATTATTTAAACAAAATTTACATTTTTTTATAAAGAAATAAAAAAGTTACAGCAGTTTTTGTTTGATTTTTAAGAAAAACGCATTATTTCTAAAAAATAACGTTTTTTTGATATAATTTTAAAAGTAATCGTCCGAAAAATTTTAAAACTACATTTCTAATTAGATTTCATGAAAATAATATTATTTAAACAAAATTTACATTTTTTTATAAAGAAATAAAAAAGTTACAGCAGTTTTAGTTTGATTTTTAAGAAAAACGTTTTTTTGGTATAATTTTAAAAATAATCGACCGAAAAATTTTAAAACTACATTTCTAATTAGATTTCATGAAAATAAAATTATTTAAACAAAATTTACATTTTTTTATAAAGAAATAAAAAAGTTACAGCAGTTTTTGTTTGATTTTTAAGAAAAACGCATTATTTCTAAAAAATAACGTTTTTTTGATATAATTTTAAAAGTAATCGTCCGAAAAATTTTAAAACTACATTTCTAATTAGATTTCATGAAAATAAAATTATTTAAACAAAATTTACATTTTTTTATAAAGAAATAAAAAAGTTTCTGCAGTTTTTGTGTGATTTTTAAGAAAAACGTTTTTTTGGTATAATTTTAAAAATAATCTACCGAAAAATTTTAAAACTACATTTCTAATTGGATTTCATGAAAATAATATTATTTAAACAAAATTTACATTTTTTTATAAAGAAATAAAAAAGTTACAGCAGTTTTTGTTTGATTTTTAAGAAAAACTCATTATTTCTAAAAAATAACGTTTTTTTGATATAATTTTAAAAGTAATCGTCCGAAAAATTTTAAAACTACATTTCTAATTAGATTTCATGAAAATAATATTATTTAAACAAAATTTACATTTTTTTATAAAGAAATAAAAAAGTTACAGCAGTTTTTGTTTGATTTTTAAGAAAAACGCATTATTTCTAAAAAATAACGTTTTTTTGATATAATTTTAAAAGTAATCGTCCGAAAAATTTTAAAACTACATTTCTAATTAGATTTCATGAAAATAATATTATTTAAACAAAATTTACATTTTTTTATAAAGAAATAAAAAAGTTTCTGCAGTTTTTGTGTGATTTTTAAGAAAAACGTTTTTTTGGTATAATTTTAAAAATAATCGACCGAAAAATTTTAAAACTACATTTCTAATTAGATTTCATGAAAATAAAATTATTTAAACAAAATTTACATTTTTTTATAAAGAAATAAAAAAGTTACAGCAGTTTTTGTTTGATTTTTAAGAAAAACGCATTATTTCTAAAAAATAACGTTTTTTTGATATAATTTTAAAAGTAATCGTCCGAAAAATTTTAAAACTACATTTCTAATTAGATTTCATGAAAATAATATTATTTAAACAAAATTTACATTTTTTTATAAAGAAATAAAAAAGTTACAGCAGTTTTAGTTTGATTTTTAAGAAAAACGTTTTTTTGGTATAATTTTAAAAATAATCGACCGAAAAATTTTAAAACTACATTTCTAATTAGATTTCATGAAAATAAAATTATTTAAACAAAATTTACATTTTTTTATAAAGAAATAAAAAAGTTACAGCAGTTTTTGTTTGATTTTTAAGAAAAACGCATTATTTCTAAAAAATAACGTTTTTTTGATATAATTTTAAAAGTAATCGTCCGAAAAATTTTAAAACTACATTTCTAATTAGATTTCATGAAAATAATATTATTTAAACAAAATTTACATTTTTTTATAAAGAAATAAAAAAGTTACAGCAGTTTTTGTTTGATTTTTAAGAAAAACGCATTATTTCTAAAAAATAACGTTTTTTTGATATAATTTTAAAATAAAATCGTCCGAAAAATTTTAAAACTACATTTCTAATTAGATTTCATGAAAATAATATTATTTAAACAAAATTTACATTTTTTTATAAAGAAATAAAAAAGTTTCTGCAGTTTTTGTGTGATTTTTAAGAAAAACGTTTTTTTTGGTATAATTTTAAAAATAATCGACCGAAAAATTTTAAAACTACATTTCTAATTAGATTTCATGAAAATAAAATTATTTAAACAAAATTTACATTTTTTTATAAAGAAATAAAAAAGTTACAGCAGTTTTTGTTTGATTTTAAGAAAAACGCATTATTTCTAAAAAATAACGTTTTTTTGATATAATTTTAAAAGTAATCGTCCGAAAAATTTTAAAACTACATTTCTAATTAGATTTCATGAAAATAATATTATTTAAACAAAATTTACATTTTTTTATAAAAAAATAAAAAAGTTTCTGCAGTTTTTGTGTGATTTTTAAGAAAAACGTTTTTTTGGTATAATTTTAAAAATAATCGACCGAAAAATTTTAAAACTACATTTCTAATTAGATTTCATGAAAATAAAATTATTTAAACAAAATTTACATTTTTTTATAAAGAAATAAAAAAGTTACAGCAGTTTTTGTTTGATTTTTAAGAAAAACGCATTATTTCTAAAAAATAACGTTTTTTTGATATAATTTTAAAAGTAATCGTCCGAAAAATTTTAAAACTACATTTCTAATTAGATTTCATGAAAATAATATTATTTAAACAAAATTTACATTTTTTTATAAAGAAATAAAAAAGTTTCTGCAGTTTTTGTGTGATTTTTAAGAAAAACGTTTTTTTGGTATAATTTTAAAAATAATCGACCGAAAAATTTTAAAACTACATTTCTAATTAGATTTTATGAAAATAAAATTATTTAAACAAAATTTACATTTTTTTATAAAGAAATAAAAAAGTTACAGCAGTTTTTGTTTGATTTTAAGAAAAACGCATTATTTCCAAAAATAACGTTTTTTTGATATAATTTTAAAAGTAATCGTCCGAAAAATTTTAAAACTACATTTCTAATTAGATTTCATGAAAATAATATTATTTAAACAAAATTTACATTTTTTTATAAAGAAATAAAAAAGTTTCTGCAGTTTTTGTGTGATTTTTAAGAAAAACGTTTTTTTTTGGTATAATTTTAAAAATAATCGACCGAAAAATTTTAAAACTACATTTCTAATTAGATTTCATGAAAATAAAATTATTTAAACAAAATTTACATTTTTTTATAAAGAAATAAAAAAGTTACAGCAGTTTTTGTTTGATTTTTAAGAAAAACGCATTATTTCTAAAAAATAACGTTTTTTTGATATAATTTTAAAAGTAATCGTCCGAAAAATTTTAAAACTACATTTCTAATTAGAGATTTCATGAAAATAAAATTATTTAAACAAAATTTACATTCTTTTATAAAGAAATAAAAAAGTTTCTGCAGTTTTTGTGTGATTTTTAAGAAAAACGTTTTTTTGGTATAATTTTAAAAATAATCGACCGAAAAATTTTAAAACTACATTTCTAATTAGATTTCATGAAAATAAAATTATTTAAACAAAATTTACATTTTTTTATAAAGAAATAAAAAAGTTACAGCAGTTTTTGTTTGATTTTTAAGAAAAACGCATTATTTCCAAAAAATAACGTTTTTTTGATATAATTTTAAAAGTAATCGTCCGAAAAATTTTAAAACTACATTTCTAATTAGATTTCATTAAAATAATATTATTTAAACAAAATTTACATTTTTTTATAAAGAAATAAAAAAGTTTCTGCAGTTTTTGTGTGATTTTTAAGAAAAACGTTTTTTTTTGGTATAATTTTAAAAATAATCGACCGAAAAATTTTAAAACTACATTTCTAATTAGATTTCATGAAAATAAAATTATTTAAACAAAATTTACATTTTTTTATAAAGAAATAAAAAAGTTACAGCAGTTTTTGTTTGATTTTTAAGAAAAACGCATTATTTCTAAAAAATAACGTTTTTTTGATATAATTTTAAAAGTAATCGTCCGAAAAATTTTAAAACTACATTTCTAATTAGATTTCATGAAAATAAAATTATTTAAACAAAATTTACATTCTTTTATAAAGAAATAAAAAAGTTTCTGCAGTTTTTGTGTGATTTTTAAGAAAAACGTTTTTTTGGTATAATTTTAAAAATATTCGACCGAAAAATTTTAAAACTACATTTCTAATTAGATTTCATGAAAATAAAATTATTTAAACAAAATTTACATTTTTTTATAAAGAAATAAAAAAGTTACAGCAGTTTTTGTTTGATTTTTAAGAAAAACGCATTATTTCTAAAAAATAACGTTTTTTTGATATAATTTTAAAAGTAATCGTCCGAAAAATTTTAAAACTACATTTCTAATTAGATTTCATGAAAATAAAATTATTTAAACAAAATTTACATTCTTTTATAAAGAAATAAAAAAGTTTCTGCAGTTTTTGTGTGATTTTTAAGAAAAACGTTTTTTTGGTATAATTTTAAAAATAATCGACCGAAAAATTTTAAAACTACATTTCTAATTAGATTTCATGAAAATAAAATTATTTAAACAAAATTTACATTTTTTTATAAAGAAATAAAAAAGTTTCTGCAGTTTTTGTGTGACTTTTAAGAAAAACGTTTTTTTGGTATAATTTTAAAAATAATCGACCGAAAAATTTTAAAACGACATTTCTAATTAGATTTCATGAAAATAAAATTATTTAAACAAAATTTACATTTTTTTATAAAGAAATAAAAAAGTTACAGCAGTTTTTGTTTGATTTTTAAGAAAAACGCATTATTTCTAAAAAATAACGTTTTTTTGATATAATTTTAAAAGTAATCGTCCGAAAAATTTTAAAACTACATTTCTAATTAGATTTCATGAAAATAATATTATTTAAACAAAATTTACATTTTTTTATAAAGAAATAAAAAAGTTACAGCAGTTTTAGTTTGATTTTTAAGAAAAACGTTTTTTTGTTATAATTTTAAAAATAATCGACCGAAAAATTTTAAAACTACATTTCTAATTAGATTTCATGAAAATAAAATTATTTAAACAAAATTTACATTTTTTTATAAAGAAATAAAAAAGTTACAGCAGTTTTTGTTTGATTTTTAAGAAAAACGCATTATTTCGAAAAAATAACGTTTTTTTGATATAATTTTAAAAGTAATCGTCCGAAAAATTTTAAAACTACATTTCTAATTAGATTTCATGAAAATAAAATTATTTAAACAAAATTTACATTTTTTTATAAAGAAATAAAAAAGTTTCTGCAGTTTTTGTGTGATTTTTAAGAAAAACGTTTTTTTGGTATAATTTTAAAAATAATCGACCGAAAAATTTTAAAACTACATTTCTAATTAGATTTCATGAAAATAAAATTATTTAAACAAAATTTACATTTTTTTATAAAGAAATAAAAAAGTTACAGCAGTTTTTGTTTGATTTTTAAGAAAAACGCATTATTTCTAAAAAATAACGTTTTTTTGATATAATTTTAAAAGTAATCGTCCGAAAAATTTTAAAACTACATTTCTAATTAGATTTCATGTAAATAATATTATTTAAACAAAATTTACATTTTTTTATAAAGAAATAAAAAAGTTACAGCAGTTTTAGTTTGATTTTTAAGAAAAACGTTTTTTTGGTATAATTTTAAAAATAATCGACCGAAAAATTTTAAAACTACATTTCTAATTAGATTTCATGAAAATAAAATTATTTAAACAAAATTTACATTTTTTTATAAAGAAATAAAAAAGTTACAGCAGTTTTTGTTTGATTTTTAAGAAAAACGCATTATTTCTAAAAAATAACGTTTTTTTGATATAATTTTAAAAGTAATCGTCCGAAAAATTTTAAAACTACATTTCTAATTAGATTTCATGAAAATAATATTATTTAAACAAAATTTACATTTTTTTATAAAGAAATAAAAAAGTTTCTGCAGTTTTTGTGTGATTTTTAAGAAAAACGTTTTTTTGGTATAATTTTAAAAATAATCGACCGAAAAATTTTAAAACTACATTTCTAATTAGATTTCATGAAAATAAAATTATTTAAACAAAATTTACATTTTTTTATAAAGAAATAAAAAAGTTACAGCAGTTTTTGTTTGATTTTTAAGAAAAACGCATTATTTCTAAAAAATAACGTTTTTTTGATATAATTTTAAAAGTAATCGTCCGAAAAATTTTAAAACTACATTTTTAATTAGATTTCATGAAAATAATATTATTTAAACAAAATTTACATTTTTTTATAAAGAAATAAAAAAGTTACAGCAGTTTTAGTTTGATTTTTAAGAAAAACGTTTTTTTGGTATAATTTTATAAATAATCGACCGAAAAATTTTAAAACTACATTTCTAATTAGATTTCATAAAAATAAAATTATTTAAACAAAATTTACATTTTTTTATAAAGAAATAAAAAAGTTACAGCAGTTTTTGTTTGATTTTTAAGAAAAACGCATTATTTCTAAAAAATAACGTTTTTTTGATATAATTTTAAAAGTAATCGTCCGAAAAATTTTAAAACTACATTTCTAATTAGATTTCATGAAAATAATATTATTTAAACAAAATTTACATTTTTTTATAAAGAAATAAAAAAGTTTCTGCAGTTTTTGTGTGATTTTTAAGAAAAACGTTTTTTTGGTATAATTTTAAAAATAATCGACCGAAAAATTTTAAAACTACATTTCTAATTAGATTTCATGAAAATAAAATTATTTAAACAAAATTTACATTTTTTTATAAAGAAATAAAAAAGTTACAGCAGTTTTTGTTTGATTTTTAAGAAAAACGCATTATTTCTAAAAAATAACGTTTTTTTGATATAATTTTAAAAGTAATCGTCCGAAAAATTTTAAAACTACATTTCTAATTAGATTTCATGAAAATTATATTATTTAAACAAAATTTACATTTTTTTATAAAGAAATAAAAAAGTTACAGCAGTTTTAGTTTGATTTTTAAGAAAAACGTTTTTTTGGTATAATTTTAAAAATAATCGACCGAAAAATTTTAATACTACATTTCTAATTAGATTTCATGAAAATAATATTATTTAAACAAAATTTACATTTTTTTATAAAGAAATAAAAAAGTTACAGCAGTTTTAGTTTGATTTTTAAGAAAAACGTTTTTTTGGTATAATTTTAAAAATAATCGACCGAAAAATTTTAAAACTACATTTCTAATTAGATTTCATGAAAATAAAATTATTTAAACAAAATTTACATTTTTTTATAAAGAAATAAAAAAGTTACAGCAGTTTTTGTTTGATTTTTAAGAAAAACGCATTATTTCTAAAAAATAACGTTTTTTTGATATAATTTTAAAAGTAATCGTCCGAAAAATTTTAAAACTACATTTCTAATTAGATTTCATGAAAATAATATTATTTAAACAAAATTTACATTTTTTTATAAAGAAATAAAAAAGTTACAGCAGTTTTAGTTTGATTTTTAAGAAAAACGTTTTTTTGGTATAATTTTAAAAATAATCGACCGAAAAATTTTAAAACTACATTTCTAATTAGATTTCATGAAAATAAAATTATTTAAACAAAATTTACATTTTTTTATAAAGAAATAAAAAAGTTACAGCAGTTTTTGTTTGATTTTTAAGAAAAACGCATTATTTCTAAAAAATAACGTTTTTTTGATATAATTTTAAAAGTAATCGTCCGAAAAATTTTAAAACTACATTTCTAATTAGATTTCATGAAAATAATATTATTTAAACAAAATTTACATTTTTTTATAAAGAAATAAAAAAGTTACAGCAGTTTTTGTTTGATTTTTAAGAAAAACGCATTATTTCTAAAAATAACGTTT
>CAXARA010001225.1:0-28381 GCA_963971135.1 Stenus bimaculatus
AAAATAATATTATTTAAACAAAATTTACATTTTTTTATAAAGAAATAAAAAAGTTACAGCAGTTTTTGTTTGATTTTTAAGAAAAACGCATTATTTCTAAAAAATAACGTTTTTTTGATATAATTTTAAAAGTAATCGTCCGAAAAATTTTAAAACTACATTTCTAATTAGATTTCATGAAAATAATATTATTTAAACAAAATTTACATTTTTTTATAAAGAAATAAAAAAGTTACAGCAGTTTTAGTTTGATTTTTAAGAAAAACGTTTTTTTGGTATAATTTTAAAAATAATCGACCGAAAAATTTTAAAACTACATTTCTAATTAGATTTCATGAAAATAAAATTATTTAAACAAAATTTACATTTTTTTATAAAGAAATAAAAAAGTTACAGCAGTTTTTGTTTGATTTTTAAGAAAAACGCATTATTTCTAAAAAATAACGTTTTTTTGATATAATTTTAAAAGTAATCGTCCGAAAAATTTTAAAACTACATTTCTAATTAGATTTCATGAAAATAATATTATTTAAACAAAATTTACATTTTTTTATAAAGAAATAAAAAAGTTACAGCAGTTTTAGTTTGATTTTTAAGAAAAACGTTTTTTTGGTATAATTTTAAAAATAATCGACCGAAAAATTTTAAAACTACATTTCTAATTAGATTTCATGAAAATAAAATTATTTAAACAAAATTTACATTTTTTTATAAAGAAATAAAAAAGTTACAGCAGTTTTTGTTTGATTTTAAGAAAAACGCATTATTTCTAAAAAATAACGTTTTTTTGATATAATTTTAAAAGTAATCGTCCGAAAAATTTTAAAACTACATTTCTAATTAGATTTCATGAAAATAATATTATTTAAACAAAATTTACATTTTTTTATAAAGAAATAAAAAAGTTTCTGCAGTTTTTGTGTGATTTTTAAGAAAAACGTTTTTTTGGTATAATTTTAAAAATAATCGACCGAAAAATTTTAAAACTACATTTCTAATTAGATTTCATGAAAATAATATTATTTAAACAAAATTTACATTTTTTTATAAAGAAATAAAAAAGTTACAGCAGTTTTTGTTTGATTTTAAGAAAAACGTTTTTTTGGTATAATTTTAAAAATAATCGACCGAAAAATTTTAAAACTACATTTCTAATTAGATTTCATGAAAATAAAATTATTTAAACAAAATTTACAATTTTTTATAAAGAAATAAAAAAGTTACAGCAGTTTTTGTTTGATTTTTAAGAAAAACGCATTATTTCTAAAAAATAACGTTTTTTTTGATATAATTTTAAAAGTAATCGTCCGAAAAATTTTAAAACTACATTTCTAATTAGATTTCATGAAAATAATATTATTTAAACAAAATTTACATTTTTTTATAAAGAAATAAAAAAGTTTCTGCAGTTTTTGTGTCATTTTTAAGAAAAACGTTTTTTTGGTATAATTTTAAAAATAATTGACCGATTAATTTTAAAACTACATTTCTAATTAGATTTCATGAAAATAAAATTATTTAAACAAAATTTACATTTTTTTATAAAGAAATAAAAAAGTTACAGCAGTTTTTGTTTGATTTTTAAGAAAAACGCATTATTTCTAAAAAATAACGTTTTTTTGATATAATTTTAAAAGTAATCGTCCGAAAAATTTTAAAACTACATTTCTAATTAGATTTCATGAAAATAATATTATTTAAACAAAATTTACATTTTTTTATAAAGAAATAAAAAAATTACAGCAGTTTTTGTTTGATTTTTAAGAAAAACGCATTATTTCTAAAAAATAACGTTTTTTTGATATAATTTTAAAAGTAATCGTCCGAAAAATTTTAAAACTACATTTCTAATTAGATTTCATGAAAATAATATTATTTAAACAAAATTTACATTTTTTTATAAAGAAATAAAAAAGTTACAGCAGTTTTAGTTTGATTTTTAAGAAAAACGTTTTTTTGGTATAATTTTAAAAATAATCGACCGAAAAATTTTAAAACTACATTTCTAATTAGATTTCATGAAAATAAAATTATTTAAACAAAATTTACAATTTTTTATAAAGAAATAAAAAAGTTACAGCAGTTTTTGTTTGATTTTTAAGAAAAACGCATTATTTCTAAAAAATAACGTTTTTTTTGATATAATTTTAAAAGTAATCGTCCGAAAAATTTTAAAACTACATTTCTAATTAGATTTCATGAAAATAATATTATTTAAACAAAATTTACATTTTTTTATAAAGAAATAAAAAAGTTTCTGCAGTTTTTGTGTCATTTTTAAGAAAAACGTTTTTTTGGTATAATTTTAAAAATAATTGACCGATTAATTTTAAAACTACATTTCTAATTAGATTTCATGAAAATAAAATTATTTAAACAAAATTTACATTTTTTTATAAAGAAATAAAAAAGTTACAGCAGTTTTTGTTTGATTTTTAAGAAAAACGCATTATTTCTAAAAAATAACGTTTTTTTGATATAATTTTAAAAGTAATCGTCCGAAAAATTTTAAAACTACATTTCTAATTAGATTTCATGAAAATAATATTATTTAAACAAAATTTACATTTTTTTATAAAGAAATAAAAAAATTACAGCAGTTTTTGTTTGATTTTTAAGAAAACGCATTATTTCTAAAAAATAACGTTTTTTTGATATAATTTTAAAAGTAATCGTCCGAAAAATTTTAAAACTACATTTCTAATTAGATTTCATGAAAATAATATTATTTAAACAAAATTTACATTTTTTTATAAAGAAATAAAAAAGTTTCTGCAGTTTTTGTGTGATTTTTAAGAAAAACGTTTTTTTGGTATAATTTTAAAAATAATCGACCGAAAAATTTTAAAACTACATTTCTAATTAGATTTCATGAAAATAAAATTATTTAAACAAAATTTACATTTTTTTATAAAGAAATAAAAAAGTTACAGCAGTTTTTGTTTGATTTTTAAGAAAAACGCATTATTTCTAAAAAATAACGTTTTTTTGATATAATTTTAAAAGTAATCGTCCGAAAAATTTTAAAACTACATTTCTAATTAGATTTCATGAAAATAAAATTATTTAAACAAAATTTACATTTTTTTATAAAAAAATAAAAAAGTTTCTGCAGTTTTTGTGTGATTTTTAAGAAAAACGTTTTTTTGGTATAATTTTAAAAATAATCGACCGAAAAATTTTAAAACTACATTTCTAATTAGATTTCATGAAAATAAAATTATTTAAACAAAATTTACATTTTTTTATAAAGAAATAAAAAAGTTACAGCAGTTTTTGTTTGATTTTTAAGAAAAACGCATTATTTCTAAAAAATAACGTTTTTTTGATATAATTTTAAAAGTAATCGTCCGAAAAATTTTAAAACTACATTTCTAATTAGATTTCATGAAAATAAAATTATTTAAACAAAATTTACATTTTTTTATAAAGAAATAAAAAAGTTTCTGCAGTTTTTGTGTGATTTTTAAGAAAAACGTTTTTTTGGTATAATTTTAAAAATAATCGACCGAAAAATTTTAAAACTACATTTCTAATTAGATTTCATGAAAATAAAATTATTTAAACAAAATTTACATTTTTTTATAAAGAAATAAAAAAGTTACAGCAGTTTTTGTTTGATTTTTAAGAAAAACGCATTATTTCTAAAAAATAACGTTTTTTTGATATAATTTTAAAAGTAATCATCCGAAAAATTTTAAAACTACATTTCTAATTAGATTTCATGAAAATAATATTATTTAAACAAAATTTACATTTTTTTATAAAGAAATAAAAAAGTTACAGCAGTTTTAGTTTGATTTTTAAGAAAAATGTTTTTTGGTATAATTTTAAAAATAATCGACCGAAAAATTTTAAAACTACATTTCTAATTAGATTTCATGAAAATAAAATTATTTAAACAAAATTTACATTTTTTTATAAAGAAATAAAAAAGTTACAGCAGTTTTTGTTTGATTTTTAAGAAAAACGCATTATTTCTAAAAAATTACGTTTTTTTGATATAATTTTAAAAGTAATCGTCCGAAAAATTTTAAAACTACATTTCTAATTAGATTTCATGAAAATAATATTATTTAAACAAAATTTACATTTTTTTATAAAGAAATAAAAAAGTTACAGCAGTTTTTGTTTGATTTTTAAGAAAAACGCATTATTTCTAAAAAATAACGTTTTTTTGATATAATTTTAAAAGTAATCGTCTGAAAAATTTTAAAACTACATTTCTAATTAGATTTCATGAAAATAATATTATTTAAACAAAATTTACATTTTTTATAAAGAAATAAAAAAGTTACAGCAGTTTTAGTTTGATTTTTAAGAAAAACGTTTTTTTGGTATAATTTTAAAAATAATCGACCGAAAAATTTTAAAACTACATTTCTAATTAGATTTCATGAAAATAAATTTATTTAAACAAAATTTACATTTTTTTATAAAGAAATAAAAAAGTTACAGCAGTTTTTGTTTGATTTTTAAGAAAAACGCATTATTTCTAAAAAATAACGTTTTTTTGATATAATTTTAAAAGTAATCGTCCGAAAAATTTTAAAACTACATTTCTAATTAGATTTCATGAAAATAAAATTATTTAAACAAAATTTACATTTTTTTATAAAGAAATAAAAAAGTTACAGCAGTTTTTGTTTGATTTTTAAGAAAAACGCATTATTTCTAAAAAATAACGTTTTTTTGATATAATTTTAAAAGTAATCGTCCGAAAAATTTTAAAACTACATTTCTAATTAGATTTCATGAAAATAATATTATTTAAACAAAATTTACATTTTTTTATAAAGAAATAAAAAAGTTTCTGCAGTTTTTGTGTGATTTTTAAGAAAAACGTTTTTTTGGTATAATTTTAAAAATAATCGACCGAAAAATTTTAAAACTACATTTCTAATTAGATTTCATGAAAATAAAATTATTTAAACAAAATTTACATTTTTTTATAAAGAAATAAAAAAGTTACAGCAGTTTTTGTTTGATTTTTAAGAAAAACGCATTATTTCTAAAAAATAACGTTTTTTTGATATAATTTTAAAAGTAATCGTCCGAAAAATTTTAAAACTACATTTCTAATTAGATTTCATAAAAATAATATTATTTAAACAAAATTTACATTTTTTTATAAAGAAATATAAAAGTTACAGCAGTTTTTGTTTGATTTTTAAGAAAAACGCATTATTTCTAAAAAATAACGTTTTTTTGATATAATTTTAAAAGTAATCGTCCGAAAAATTTTAAAACTACATTTCTAATTAGATTTCATGAAAATAATATTATTTAAACAAAATTTACATTTTTTTATAAAGAAATAAAAAAGTTTCTGCAGTTTTTGTGTGATTTTTAAGAAAAACGTTTTTTTGGTATAATTTTAAAAATAATCGACCGAAAAATTTTAAAACTACATTTCTAATTAGATTTCATGAAAATAAAATTATTTAAACAAAATTTACATTTTTTTATAAAGAAATAAAAAAGTTACAGCAGTTTTTGTTTGATTTTTAAGAAAAACGCATTATTTCTAAAAAATAACGTTTTTTTGATATAATTTTAAAAGTAATCGTCCGAAAAATTTTAAAACTATATTTCTAATTAGATTTCATGAAAATAATATTATTTAAACAAAATTTACATTCTTTTATAAAGAAATAAAAAAGTTTCTGCAGTTTTTGTGTGATTTTTAAGAAAAACGTTTTTTTGGTATAATTTTAAAAATAATCGACCGAAAAATTTTAAAACTACATTTCTAATTAGATTTCATGAAAATAAAATTATTTAAACAAAATTTACATTTTTTTATAAAGAAATAAAAAAGTTACAGCAGTTTTTGTTTGATTTTTAAGAAAAACGCATTATTTCTAAAAAATAACGTTTTTTTGATATAATTTTAAAAGTAATCGTCCGAAAAATTTTAAAACTACATTTCTAATTAGATTTCATGAAAATAATATTATTTAAACAAAATTTACATTTTTTTATAAAGAAATAAAAAAGTTACAGCAGTTTTAGTTTGATTGTTAAGAAAAACGTTTTTTTGGTATAATTTTAAAAATAATCGACCGAAAAATTTTAAAACTACATTTCTAATTAGATTTCATGAAAATAAAATTATTTAAACAAAATTTACATTTTTTTATAAAGAAATAAAAAAGTTACAGCAGTTTTTGTTTGATTTTTAAGAAAAACGTATTATTTCTAAAAAATAACGTTTTTTTGATATAATTTTAAAAGTAATCGTCCGAAAAATTTTAAAACTACATTTCTAATTAGATTTCATGAAAATAATATTATTTAAACAAAATTTACATTTTTTTATAAAGAAATAAAAAAGTTTCTGCAGTTTTTGTGTGATTTTTAAGAAAAACGTTTTTTTGGTATAATTTTAAAAATAATCGACCGAAAAATTTTAAAACTACATTTCCAATTAGATTTCATGAAAATAAAATTATTTAAACAAAATTTACATTTTTTTATAAAGAAATAAAAAAGTTACAGCAGTTTTTGTTTGATTTTTAAGAAAAACGCATTATTTCTAAAAAATAACGTTTTTTTGATATAATTTTAAAAGTAATCGTCCGAAAAATTTTAAAACTACATTTCTAATTAGATTTCATGAAAATAAAATTATTTAAACAAAATTTACATTTTTTTATAAAGAAATAAAAAAGTTTCTGCAGTTTTTGTGTGATTTTTAAGAAAAACGTTTTTTTGGTATAATTTTAAAAATAATCGACCGAAAAATTTTAAAACTACATTTCTAATTAGATTTCATGAAAATAAAATTATTTAAACAAAATTTACATTTTTTTATAAAGAAATAAAAAAGTTACAGCAGTTTTTGTTTGATTTTTAAGAAAAACGCATTATTTCTAAAAAATAACGTTTTTTTGATATAATTTTAAAAGTAATCGTCCGAAAAATTTTAAAACTAGATTTCTAATTAGATTTCATGAAAATAATATTATTTAAACAAAATTTACATTTTTTTATAAAGAAATAAAAAAGTTACAGCAGTTTTAGTTTGATTTTTAAGAAAAACGTTTTTTTGGTATAATTTTAAAAATAATCGACCGAAAAATTTTAAAACTACATTTCTAATTAGATTTCATGAAAATAAAATTATTTAAACAAAATTTACATTTTTTTATAAAGAAATAAAAAAGTTACAGCAGTTTTTGTTTGATTTTTAAGAAAAACGCATTATTTCTAAAAAATAACGTTTTTTTGATATAATTTTAAAAGTAATCGTCCGAAAAATTTTAAAACTACATTTCTAATTAGATTTCATGAAAATAAAATTATTTAAACAAAATTTACATTTTTTTATAAAGAAATAAAAAAGTTTCTGCAGTTTTTGTGTGATTTTTAAGAAAAACGTTTTTTTGGTATAATTTTAAAAATAATCGACCGAAAAATTTTAAAACTACATTTCTAATTAGATTTCATGAAAATAAAATTATTTAAACAAAATTTACATTTTTTTATAAAGAAATAAAAAAGTTACAGCAGTTTTTGTTTGATTTTTAAGAAAAACGCATTATTTCTAAAAAATAACGTTTTTTTGATATAATTTTAAAACTAATCGTCCGAAAAATTTTAAAACTACATTTCTAATTAGATTTCATGAAAATAATATTATTTAAACAAAATTTACATTTTTTTATAAAGAAATAAAAAAGTTACAGCAGTTTTAGTTTGATTTTTAAGAAAAACGTTTTTTTGGTATAATTTTAAAAATAATCGACCGAAAAATTTTAAAACTACATTTCTAATTAGATTTCATGAAAATAAAATTATTTAAACAAAATTTACATTTTTTTATAAAGAAATAAAAAAGTTACAGCAGTTTTTGTTTGATTTTTAAGAAAAACGCATTATTTCTAAAAAATAACGTTTTTTTGATATAATTTTAAAAGTAATCGTCCGAAAAATTTTAAAACTACATTTCTAATTAGATTTCATGAAAATAAAATTATTTAAACAAAATTTACATTTTTTTATAAAGAAATAAAAAAGTTTCTGCAGTTTTTGTGTGATTTTTAAGAAAAACGTTTTTTTGGTATAATTTTAAAAATAATCGACCGAAAAATTTTAAAACTACATTTCTAATTAGATTTCATGAAAATAAAATTATTTAAACAAAATTTACATTTTTTTATAAAGAAATAAAAAAGTTACAGCAGTTTTTGTTTGATTTTTAAGAAAAACGCATTATTTCTAAAAAATAACGTTTTTTTGATATAATTTTAAAAGTAATCGTCCGAAAAATTTTAAAACTACATTTCTAATTAGATTTCATGAAAATAATATTATTTAAACAAAATTTACATTTTTTATAAAGAAATAAAAAAGTTACAGCAGTTTTAGTTTGATTTTTAAGAAAAACGTTTTTTTGGTATAATTTTAAAAATAATCGACCGAAAAATTTTAAAACTACATTTCTAATTAGATTTCATGAAAATAAAATTATTTAAACAAAATTTACATTTTTTTATAAAGAAATAAAAAAGTTTCTGCAGTTTTTGTGTGATTTTTAAGAAAAACGTTTTTTTGGTATAATTTTAAAAATAATCGACCGAAAAATTTTAAACTACATTTCTAATTAGATTTCATGAAAATAAAATTATTTAAACAAAATTTACATTTTTTTATAAAGAAATAAAAAAGTTACAGCAGTTTTTGTTTGATTTTTAAGAAAAACGCATTATTTCTAAAAAATAACGTTTTTTTGATATAATTTTAAAAGTAATCGTCCGAAAAATTTTAAAACTACATTTTTAATTAGATTTCATGAAAATAAAATTATTTAAACAAAATTTACATTTTTATATAAAGAAATAAAAAAGTTTCTGCAGTTTTTGTGTGATTTTTAAGAAAACGTTTTTTTGGTATAATTTTAAAAATAATCGACCGAAAAATTTTAAAACTACATTTCTAATTAGATTTCATGAAAATAAAATTATTTAAACAAAATTTACATTTTTTTATAAAGAAATAAAAAAGTTACAGCAGTTTTTGTTTGATTTTTAAGAAAAACGCATTATTTCTAAAAAATAACGTTTTTTTGATATAATTTTAAAAGTAATCGTCCGAAAAATTTTAAAACTACATTTCTAATTAGATTTCATGAAAATAATATTATTTAAACAAAATTTACATTTTTTTATAAAGAAATAAAAAAGTTACAGCAGTTTTAGTTTGATTTTTAAGAAAAACGTTTTTTTGGTATAATTTTAAAAGTAATCGACCGAAAAATTTTAAAACTACATTTCTAATTAGATTTCATGAAAATAAAATTATTTAAACAAAATTTACATTTTTTTATAAAGAAATAAAAAAGTTACAGCAGTTTTTGTTTGATTTTTAAGAAAAACGTTTTTTTGGTATAATTTTAAAAATAATCGACCGAAAAATTTTAAAACTACATTTCTAATTAGATTTCATGAAAATAAAATTATTTAAACAAAATTTACATTTTTTTATAAAGAAATAAAAAAGTTACAGCAGTTTGTGTTTGATTTTAAGAAAAACGCATTATTTCTAAAAAATAACGTTTTTTTGATATAATTTTAAAAGTAATCGTCCGAAAAATTTTAAAACTACATTTCTAATTAGATTTCATGAAAATAATATTATTTAAACAAAATTTACATTTTTTTATAAAGAAATAAAAAAGTTACAGCAGTTTTAGTTTGATTTTTAAGAAAAACGTTTTTTTGGTATAATTTTAAAAATAATCGACCGAAAAATTTTAAAACTACATTTCTAATTAGATTTCATGAAAATAAAATTATTTAAACAAAATTTACATTTTTTTATAAAGAAATAAAAAAGTTACAGCAGTTTTAGTTTGATTTTTAAGAAAAACGTTTTTTTGGTATAATTTTAAAAATAATCGACCGAAAAATTTTAAAACTACATTTCTAATTAGATTTCATGAAAATAAAATTATTTAAACAAAATTTACATTTTTTTATAAAGAAATAAAAAAGTTACAGCAGTTTTTGTTTGATTTTTAAGAAAAACGCATTATTTCTAAAAAATAACGTTTTTTTGATATAATTTTAAAAGTAATCGTCCGAAAAATTTTAAAACTACATTTCTAATTAGATTTCATGAAAATAAAATTATTTAAACAAAATTTACATTTTTTTATAAAGAAATAAAAAAGTTTCTGCAGTTTTTGTGTGATTTTTAAGAAAAACGTTTTTTTGGTATAATTTTAAAAATAATCGACCGAAAAATTTTAAAACTACATTTCTAATTAGATTTCATGAAAATAAAATTATTTAAACAAAATTTACATTTTTTTATAAAGAAATAAAAAAGTTACAGCAGTTTTTGTTTGATTTTTAAGAAAAACGCATTATTTCTAAAAAATAACGTTTTTTTGATATAATTTTAAAAGTAATCGTCCGAAAAATTTTAAAACTACATTTCTAATTAGATTTCATGAAAATAATATTATTTAAACAAAATTTACATTTTTTTATAAAGAAATAAAAAAGTTACAGCAGTTTTAGTTTGATTTTTAAGAAAAACGTTTTTTTGGTATAATTTTAAAAATAATCGACCGAAAAATTTTAAAACTACATTTCTAATTAGATTTCATGAAAATAAAATTATTTAAACAAAATTTACATTTTTTTATAAAGAAATAAAAAAGTTACAGCAGTTTTTGTTTGATTTTTAAGAAAAACGCATTATTTCTAAAAAATAACGTTTTTTTGATATAATTTTAAAAGTAATCGTAAGAAAAATTTTAAAACTACATTTCTAATTAGATTTCATGAAAATAAAATTATTTAAACAAAATTTACATTTTTTTATAAAGAAATAAAAAAGTTTCTGCAGTTTTTGTGTGATTTTTAAGAAAAACGTTTTTTTGGTATAATTTTAAAAATAATTGACCGAAAAATTTTAAAACTACATTTCTAATTAGATTTCATGAAAATAAAATTATTTAAACAAAATTTACATTTTTTTATAAAGAAATAAAAAAGTTACAGCAGTTTTTGTTTGATTTTTAAGAAAAACGCATTATTTCTAAAAAATAAAGTTTTTTTGATATAATTTTAAAAGTAATCGTCCGAAAAATTTTAAAACTACATTTCTAATTAGATTTCATGAAAATAATATTATTTAAACAAAATTTACATTTTTTTATAAAGAAATAAAAAAGTTACAGCAGTTTTAGTTTGATTTTTAAGAAAAACGTTTTTTTGGTATAATTTTAAAAATAATCGACCGAAAAATTTTAAAACTACATTTCTAATTAGATTTCATGAAAATAAAATTATTTAAACAAAATTTACATTTTTTTATAAAGAAATAAAAAAGTTACAGCAGTTTTTGTTTGATTTTTAAGAAAAACGCATTATTTCTAAAAAATAACGTTTTTTTGATATAATTTTAAAAGTAATCGTCCGAAAAATTTTAAAACTACATTTCTAATTAGATTTCATGAAAATAATATTATTTAAACAAAATTTACATTTTTTTATAAAGAAATAAAAAAGTTACAGCAGTTTTAGTTTGATTTTTAAGAAAAACGTTTTTTTGGTATAATTTTAAAAATAATCGACCGAAAAATTTTAAAACTACATTTCTAATTAGATTTCATGAAAATAAAATTATTTAAACAAAATTTACATTTTTTTATAAAGAAATAAAAAAGTTACAGCAGTTTTTGTTTGATTTTTAAGAAAAACGCATTATTTCTAAAAAATAACGTTTTTTTGATATAATTTTAAAAGTAATCGTCCGAAAAATTTTAAAACTACATTTCTAATTAGATTTCATGAAAATAATATTATTTAAACAAAATTTACTTTTTTTTATAAAGAAATAAAAAAGTTACAGCAGTTTTAGTTTGATTTTTAAGAAAAACGTTTTTTTGGTATAATTTTAAAAATAATCGACCGAAAAATTTTAAAACTACATTTCTAATAAGATTTCATGAAAATAAAATTATTTAAACAAAATTTACATTTTTTTATAAAGAAATAAAAAAGTTACAGCAGTTTTTGTTTGATTTTTAAGAAAAACGCATTATTTCTAAAAAATAACGTTTTTTTGATATAATTTTAAAAGTAATCGTCCGAAAAATTTTAAAACTACATTTCTAATTAGATTTCATGAAAATAATATTATTTAAACAAAATTTACATTTTTTTATAAAGAAATAAAAAAGTTACAGCAGTTTTAGTTTGATTTTTAAGAAAAACGTTTTTTTGGTATAATTTTAAAAATAATCGACCGAAAAATTTTAAAACTACATTTCTAATTAGATTTCATGAAAATAAAATTATTTAAACAAAATTTACATTTTTTTATAAAGAAATAAAAAAGTTACAGCAGTTTTTGTTTGATTTTTAAGAAAAACGCATTATTTCTAAAAAATAACGTTTTTTTGATATAATTTTAAAAGTAATCGTCCGAAAAATTTTAAAACTACATTTCTAATTAGATTTCATGAAAATAATATTATTTAAACAAAATTTACATTTTTTTATAAAGAAATAAAAAAGTTACAGCAGTTTTAGTTTGATTTTTAAGAAAAACGTTTTTTTGGTATAATTTTAAAAATAATCGACCGAAAAATTTTAAAACTACATTTCTAATTAGATTTCATGAAAATAAAATTATTTAAACAAAATTTTCATTTTTTTATAAAGAAATAAAAAAGTTACAGCAGTTTTTGTTTGATTTTTAAGAAAAACGCATTATTTCTAAAAAATAACGTTTTTTTGATATAATTTTAAAAGTAATCGTCCGAAAAATTTTAAAACTACATTTCTAATTAGATTTCATGAAAATAATATTATTTAAACAAAATTTACATTTTTTTATAAAGAAATAAAAAAGTTACAGCAGTTTTAGTTTGATTTTTAAGAAAAACGTTTTTTTGGTATAATTTTAAAAATAATCGACCGAAAAATTTTAAAACTACATTTCTAATTAGATTTCATGAAAATAAAATTATTTAAACAAAATTTACATTTTTTTATAAAGAAATAAAAAAGTTACAGCAGTTTTTGTTTGATTTTTAAGAAAAACGCATTATTTCTAAAAAATAACGTTTTTTTGATATAATTTTAAAAGTAATCGTCCGAAAAATTTTAAAACTACATTTCTAATTAGATTTCATGAAAATAATATTATTTAAACAAAATTTACATTTTTTTATAAAGAAATAAAAAAGTTACAGCAGTTTTAGTTTGATTTTTAAGAAAAACGTTTTTTTGGTATAATTTTAAAAATAATCGACCGAAAAATTTTAAAACTACATTTCTAATTAGATTTCATGAAAATAAAATTATTTAAACAAAATTTTCATTTTTTTATAAAGAAATAAAAAAGTTACAGCAGTTTTTGTTTGATTTTTAAGAAAAACGCATTATTTCTAAAAAATAACGTTTTTTTGATATAATTTTAAAAGTAATCGTCCGAAAAATTTTAAAACTACATTTCTAATTAGATTTCATGAAAATAATATTATTTAAACAAAATTTACATTTTTTTATAAAGAAATAAAAAAGTTACAGCAGTTTTAGTTTGATTTTTAAGAAAAACGTTTTTTTGGTATAATTTTAAAAATAATCGACCGAAAAATTTTAAAACTACATTTCTAATTAGATTTCATGAAAATAAAATTATTTAAACAAAATTTACATTTTTTTATAAAGAAATAAAAAAGTTACAGCAGTTTATGTTTGATTTTTAAGAAAAACGCATTATTTCTAAAAAATAACGTTTTTTTGATATAATTTTAAAAGTAATCGTCCGAAAAATTTTAAAACTACATTTCTAATTAGATTTCATGAAAATAATATTATTTAAACAAAATTTACATTTTTTTATAAAGAAATAAAAAAGTTACAGCAGTTTTAGTTTGATTTTTAAGAAAAATGTTTTTTTGGTATAATTTTAAAAATAATCGACCGAAAAATTTTAAAACTACATTTCTAATTAGATTTCATGAAAATAAAATTATTTAAACAAAATTTACATTTTTTTATAAAGAAATAAAAAAGTTACAGCAGTTTTTGTTTGATTTTTAAGAAAAACGCATTATTTCTAAAAAATAACGTTTTTTTGATATAATTTTAAAAGTAATCGTCCGAAAAATTTTAAAACTACATTTCTAATTAGATTTCATAAAAATAATATTATTTAAACAAAATTTACATTTTTTTATAAAGAAATAAAAAAGTTTCTGCAGTTTTTGTGTGATTTTTAAGAAAAACGTTTTTTTGGTATAATTTTAAAAATAATCGACCGAAAAATTTTAAAACTACATTTCTAATTAGATTTCATGAAAATAAAATTATTTAAACAAAATTTACATTTTTTTATAAAGAAATAAAAAAGTTACAGCAGTTTTTGTTTGATTTTTAAGAAAAACGCATTATTTCTAAAAAATAACGTTTTTTTGATATAATTTTAAAAGTAATCGTCCGAAAAATTTTAAAACTACATTTCTAATTAGATTTCATGAAAATAATATTATTTAAACAAAATTTACATTTTTTTATAAAGAAATAAAAAAGTTACAGCAGTTTTTGTTTGATTTTTAAGAAAAACGCATTATTTCTAAAAAATTACGTTTTTTTGATATAATTTTAAAAGTAATCGTCCGAAAAATTTTAAAACTACATTTCTAATTAGATTTCATGAAAATAATATTATTTAAACAAAATTTACATTTTTTTATAAAGAAATAAAAAAGTTTCTGCAGTTTTTGTGTGATTTTTAAGAAAAACGTTTTTTTGGTATAATTTTAAAAATAATCGACCGAAAAATTTTAAAACTACATTTCTAATTAGATTTCATGAAAATAAAATTATTTAAACAAAATTTACATTTTTTTATAAAGAAATAAAAAAGTTACAGCAGTTTTTGTTTGATTTTTAAGAAAAACGCATTATTTCTAAAAAATAACGTTTTTTTGATATAATTTTAAAAGTAATCGTCCGAAAAATTTTAAAACTACATTTCTAATTAGATTTCATGAAAATAATATTATTTAAACAAAATTTACATTTTTTTATAAAAAAATAAAAAAGTTTCTGCAGTTTTTGTGTGATTTTTAAGAAAAACGTTTTTTTGGTATAATTTTAAAAATAATCGACCGAAAAATTTTAAAACTACATTTCTAATTAGATTTCATGAAAATAAAATTATTTAAACAAAATTTACATTTTTTTATAAAGAAATAAAAAAGTTACAGCAGTTTTTGTTTGATTTTTAAGAAAAACGCATTATTTCTAAAAAATAACGTTTTTTTGATATAATTTTAAAAGTAATCGTCCGAAAAATTTTAAAACTACATTTCTAATTAGATTTCATGAAAATAAAATTATTTAAACAAAATTTACATTTTTTTATAAAGAAATAAAAAAGTTTCTGCAGTTTTTGTGTGATTTATAAGAAAAACGTTTTTTTGGTATAATTTTAAAAATAATCGACCGAAAAATTTTAAAACTACATTTCTAATTAGATTTCATGAAAATAAAATTATTTAAACAAAATTTACATTTTTTTATAAAGAAATAAAAAAGTTGCAGCAGTTTTTGTTTGATTTTTAAGAAAAACGCATTATTTCTAAAAAATAACGTTTTTTTGATATAATTTTAAAAGTAATCGTCCGAAAAATTTTAAAACTACATTTCTAATTAGATTTCATGAAAATAATATTATTTAAACAAAATTTACATTTTTTTATAAAGAAATAAAAAAGTTACAGCAGTTTTAGTTTGATTTTTAAGAAAAACGTTTTTTTGTTATAATTTTAAAAATAATCGACCGAAAAATTTTAAAACTACATTTCTAATTAGATTTCATGAAAATAAAATTATTTAAACAAAATTTACATTTTTTTATAAAGAAATAAAAAAGTTACAGCAGTTTTTGTTTGATTTTTAAGAAAAACGCATTATTTCGAAAAAATAACGTTTTTTTGATATAATTTTAAAAGTAATCGTCCGAAAAATTTTAAAACTACATTTCTAATTAGATTTCATGAAAATAAAATTATTTAAACAAAATTTACATTTTTTTATAAAGAAATAAAAAAGTTTCTGCAGTTTTTGTGTGATTTTTAAGAAAAACGTTTTTTTGGTATAATTTTAAAAATAATCGACCGAAAAATTTTAAAACTACATTTCTAATTAGATTTCATGAAAATAATATTATTTAAACAAAATTTACTTTTTTTTATAAAGAAATAAAAAAGTTTCTGCAGTTTTTGTGTGATTTTTAAGAAAAACGTTTTTTTGGTATAATTTTAAAAATAATCGACCGAAAAATTTTAAAACTACATTTCTAATTAGATTTCATGAAAATAAAATTATTTAAACAAAATTTACATTTTTTTATAAAGAAATAAAAAAGTTACAGCAGTTTTTGTTTGATTTTTAAGAAAAACGCATTATTTCTAAAAAATAACGTTTTTTTGATATAATTTTAAAAGTAATCGTCCGAAAAATTTTAAAACTACATTTCTAATTAGATTTCATGAAAATAATATTATTTAAACAAAATTTACTTTTTTTTATAAAGAAATAAAAAAGTTTCTGCAGTTTTTGTGTGATTTTTAAGAAAAACGTTTTTTTGGTATAATTTTAAAAATAATCGACCGAAAAATTTTAAAACTACATTTCTAATTAGATTTCATGAAAATAAAATTATTTAAACAAAATTTACATTTTTTTATAAAGAAATAAAAAAGTTACAGCAGTTTTTGTTTGATTTTTAAGAAAAACGCATTATTTCTAAAAAATAACGTTTTTTTGATATAATTTTAAAAGTAATCGTCCGAAAAATTTTAAAACTACATTTCTAATTAGATTTCATGAAAATAAAATTATTTAAACAAAATTTACATTTTTTTATAAAGAAATAAAAAAGTTTCTGCAGTTTTTGTGTGATTTTTAAGAAAAACGTTTTTTTGGTATAATTTTAAAAATAATCGACCGAAAAATTTTAAAACTACATTTCTAATTAGATTTCATGAAAATAATATTATTTAAACAAAATTTACTTTTTTTTATAAAGAAATAAAAAAGTTTCTGCAGTTTTTGTGTGATTTTTAAGAAAAACGTTTTTTTGGTATAATTTTAAAAATAATCGACCGAAAAATTTTAAAACTACATTTCTAATTAGATTTCATGAAAATAAAATTATTTAAACAAAATTTACATTTTTTTATAAAGAAATAAAAAAGTTACAGCAGTTTTTGTTTGATTTTTAAGAAAAACGCATTATTTCTAAAAAATAACGTTTTTTTGATATAATTTTAAAAGTAATCGTCCGAAAAATTTTAAAACTACATTTCTAATTAGATTTCATGAAACTAATATTATTTAAACAAAATTTACATTTTTTTATAAAGAAATAAAAAAGTTACAGCAGTTTTAGTTTGATTTTTAAGAAAAACGTTTTTTTGGTATAATTTTAAAAATAATCGACCGAAAAATTTTAAAACTACATTTCTAATTAGATTTCATGAAAATAAAATTATTTAAACAAAATTTACATTTTTTTATAAAGAAATAAAAAAGTTACAGCAGTTTTTGTTTGATTTTTAAGAAAAACGCATTATTTCTAAAAAATAACGTTTTTTTGATATAATTTTAAAAGTAATCGTCCGAAAAATTTTAAAACTACATTTCTAATTAGATTTCATGAAAATAATATTATTTAAACAAAATTTACTTTTTTTTATAAAGAAATAAAAAAGTTTCTGCAGTTTTTGTGTGATTTTTAAGAAAAACGTTTTTTTGGTATAATTTTAAAAATAATCGACCGAAAAATTTTAAAACTACATTTCTAATTAGATTTCATGAAAATAAAATTATTTAAACAAAATTTACATTTTTTTATAAAGAAATAAAAAAGTTACAGCAGTTTTTGTTTGATTTTTAAGAAAAACGCATTATTTCTAAAAAATAACGTTTTTTTGATATAATTTTAAAAGTAATCGTCCGAAAAATTTTAAAACTACATTTCTAATTAGATTTCATGAAAATAAAATTATTTAAACAAAATTTACATTTTTTTATAAAGAAATAAAAAAGTTTCTGCAGTTTTTGTGTGATTTATAAGAAAAACGTTTTTTTGGTATAATTTTAAAAATAATCGACCGAAAAATTTTAAAACTACATTTCTAATTAGATTTCATGAAAATAAAATTATTTAAACAAAATTTACATTTTTTTATAAAGAAATAAAAAAGTTGCAGCAGTTTTTGTTTGATTTTTAAGAAAAACGCATTATTTCTAAAAAATAACGTTTTTTTGATATAATTTTAAAAGTAATCGTCCGAAAAATTTTAAAACTACATTTCTAATTAGATTTCATGAAAATAATATTATTTAAACAAAATTTACATTTTTTTATAAAGAAATAAAAAAGTTACAGCAGTTTTAGTTTGATTTTTAAGAAAAACGTTTTTTTGTTATAATTTTAAAAATAATCGACCGAAAAATTTTAAAACTACATTTCTAATTAGATTTCATGAAAATAAAATTATTTAAACAAAATTTACATTTTTTTATAAAGAAATAAAAAAGTTACAGCAGTTTTTGTTTGATTTTTAAGAAAAACGCATTATTTCGAAAAAATAACGTTTTTTTGATATAATTTTAAAAGTAATCGTCCGAAAAATTTTAAAACTACATTTCTAATTAGATTTCATGAAAATAAAATTATTTAAACAAAATTTACATTTTTTTATAAAGAAATAAAAAAGTTTCTGCAGTTTTTGTGTGATTTTTAAGAAAAACGTTTTTTTGGTATAATTTTAAAAATAATCGACCGAAAAATTTTAAAACTACATTTCTAATTAGATTTCATGAAAATAAAATTATTTAAACAAAATTTACATTTTTTTATAAAGAAATAAAAAAGTTACAGCATTTTTTGTTTGATTTTTAAGAAAAACGCATTATTTCTAAAAAATAACGTTTTTTTGATATAATTTTAAAAGTAATCGTCCGAAAAATTTTAAAACTACATTTCTAATTAGATTTCATGAAACTAATATTATTTAAACAAAATTTACATTTTTTTATAAAGAAATAAAAAAGTTACAGCAGTTTTAGTTTGATTTTTAAGAAAAACGTTTTTTTGGTATAATTTTAAAAATAATCGACCGAAAAATTTTAAAACTACATTTCTAATTAGATTTCATGAAAATAAAATTATTTAAACAAAATTTACATTTTTTTATAAAGAAATAAAAAAGTTACAGCAGTTTTTGTTTGATTTTTAAGAAAAACGCATTATTTCTAAAAAATAATGTTTTTTTGATATAATTTTAAAAGTAATCGTCCGAAAAATTTTAAAACTACATTTCTAATTAGATTTCATGAAAATAATATTATTTAAACAAAATTTACTTTTTTTTATAAAGAAATAAAAAAGTTTCTGCAGTTTTTGTGTGATTTTTAAGAAAAACGTTTTTTTGGTATAATTTTAAAAATAATCGACCGAAAAATTTTAAAACTACATTTCTAATTAGATTTCATGAAAATAAAATTATTTAAACAAAATTTACATTTTTTTATAAAGAAATAAAAAAGTTACAGCAGTTTTTGTTTGATTTTTAAGAAAAACGCATTATTTCTAAAAAATAACGTTTTTTTGATATAATTTTAAAAGTAATCGTCCGAAAAATTTTAAAACTACATTTCTAATTAGATTTCATGAAAATAAAATTATTTAAACAAAATTTACATTTTTTTATAAAGAAATAAAAAAGTTTCTGCAGTTTTTGTGTGATTTTTAAGAAAAACGTTTTTTTGGTATAATTTTAAAAATAATCGACCGAAAAATTTTAAAACTACATTTCTAATTAGATTTCATGAAAATAAAATTATTTAAACAAAATTTACATTTTTTTATAAAGAAATAAAAAAGTTACAGCAGTTTTTGTTTGATTTTTAAGAAAAACGCATTATTTCTAAAAAATAACGTTTTTTTGATATAATTTTAAAAGTAATCGTCCGAAAAATTTTAAAACTACATTTCTAATTAGATTTCATGAAAATAATATTATTTAAACAAAATTTACATTTTTTTATAAAGAAATAAAAAAGTTACAGCAGTTTTTGTTTGATTTTTAAGAAAAACGCATTATTTCTAAAAAATAACGTTTTTTTGATATAATTTTAAAAGTAATCGTCCGAAAAATTTTAAAACTACATTTCTAATTAGATTTCATGAAAATAATATTATTTAAACAAAATTTACATTTTTTTATAAAGAAATAAAAAAGTTTCTGCAGTTTTTGTGTGATTTTTAAGAAAAACGTTTTTTTTGGTATAATTTTAAAAATAATCGACCGAAAAATTTTAAAACTACATTTCTAATTAGATTTCATGAAAATAAAATTATTTAAACAAAATTTACATTTTTTTATAAAGAAATAAAAAAGTTACAGCAGTTTTTGTTTGATTTTTAAGAAAAACGCATTATTTCTAAAAAATAACGTTTTTTTGATATAATTTTAAAAGTAATCGTCCGAAAAATTTTAAAACTACATTTCTAATTAGATTTCATGAAAATAAAATTATTTAAACAAAATTTACATTTTTTTATAAAGAAATAAAAAAGTTTCTGCAGTTTTTGTGTGATTTTTAAGAAAAACGTTTTTTTGGTATAATTTTAAAAATAATCGACCGAAAAATTTTAAAACTACATTTCTAATTAGATTTCATGAAAATAAAATTATTTAAACAAAATTTACATTTTTTTATAAAGAAATAAAAAAGTTACAGCAGTTTTTGTTTGATTTTTAAGAAAAACGCATTATTTCTAAAAAATAACGTTTTTTTTGATATAATTTTAAAAGTAATCGTCCGAAAAATTTTAAAACTACATTTCTAATTAGATTTCATGAAAATAATATTATTTAAACAAAATTTACATTTTTTTATAAAGAAATAAAAAAGTTACAGCAGTTTTTGTTTGATTTTTAAGAAAAACGCATTATTTCTAAAAAATAACGTTTTTTTGATATAATTTTAAAAGTAATCGTCCGAAAAATTTTAAAACTACATTTCTAATTAGATTTCATGAAAATAATATTATTTAAACAAAATTTACATTTTTTTATAAAGAAATAAAAAAGTTTCTGCAGTTTTTGTGTGATTTTTAAGAAAAACGTTTTTTTGGTATAATTTTAAAAATAATCGACCGAAAAATTTTAAAACTACATTTCTAATTAGATTTCATGAAAATAAAATTATTTAAACAAAATTTACATTTTTTTATAAAGAAATAAAAAAGTTACAGCAGTTTTTGTTTGATTTTTAAGAAAAACGCATTATTTCTAAAAAATAACGTTTTTTTGATATAATTTTAAAAGTAATCGTCCGAAAAATTTTAAAACTACATTTCTAATTAGATTTCATGAAAATAATATTATTTAAACAAAATTTACATTTTTTATAAAAAAATAAAAAAGTTTCTGCAGTTTTTGTGTGATTTTTAAGAAAAACGTTTTTTTGGTATAATTTTAAAAATAATCGACCGAAAAATTTTAAAACTACATTTCTAATTAGATTTCATGAAAATAAAATTATTTAAACAAAATTTACATTTTTTTATAAAGAAATAAAAAAGTTACAGCAGTTTTTGTTTGATTTTTAAGAAAAACGCATTATTTCTAAAAAATAACGTTTTTTTGATATAATTTTAAAAGTAATCGTCCGAAAAATTTTAAAACTATATTTCTAATTAGATTTCATGAAAATAATATTATTTAAACAAAATTTACATTTTTTTATAAAGAAATAAAAAAGTTACAGCAGTTTTAGTTTTATTTTTAAGAAAAACGTTTTTTTGTTATAATTTTAAAAATAATCGACCGAAAAATTTTAAAACTACATTTCTAATTAGATTTCATGAAAATAAAATTATTTAAACAAAATTTACATTTTTTTATAAAGAAATAAAAAAGTTACAGCAGTTTTTGTTTGATTTTTAAGAAAAACGCATTATTTCGAAAAAATAACGTTTTTTTGATATAATTTTAAAAGTAATCGTCCGAAAAATTTTAAAACTACATTTCTAATTAGATTTCATGAAAATAAAATTATTTAAACAAAATTTACATTTTTTTATAAAGAAATAAAAAAGTTTCTGCAGTTTTTGTGTGATTTTTAAGAAAAACGTTTTTTTGGTATAATTTTAAAAATAATCGACCGAAAAATTTTAAAACTACATTTCTAATTAGATTTCATGAAAATAAAATTATTTAAACAAAATTTACATTTTTTTATAAAGAAATAAAAAAGTTACAGCAGTTTTTGTTTGATTTTTAAGAAAAACGCATTATTTCTAAAAAATAACGTTTTTTTGATATAATTTTAAAAGTAATCGTCCGAAAAATTTTAAAACTACATTTCTAATTAGATTTCATGTAAATAATATTATTTAAACAAAATTTACATTTTTTTATAAAGAAATAAAAAAGTTACAGCAGTTTTAGTTTGATTTTTAAGAAAAACGTTTTTTTGGTATAATTTTAAAAATAATCGACCGAAAAATTTTAAAACTACATTTCTAATTAGATTTCATGAAAATAAAATTATTTAAACAAAATTTACATTTTTTTATAAAGAAATAAAAAAGTTACAGCAGTTTTTGTTTGATTTTTAAGAAAAACGCATTATTTCTAAAAAATAACGTTTTTTTGATATAATTTTAAAAGTAATCGTCCGAAAAATTTTAAAACTACATTTCTAATTAGATTTCATGAAAATAATATTATTTAAACAAAATTTACATTTTTTTATAAAGAAATAAAAAAGTTTCTGCAGTTTTTGTGTGATTTTTAAGAAAAACGTTTTTTTGGTATAATTTTAAAAATAATCGACCGAAAAATTTTAAAACTACATTTCTAATTAGATTTCATGAAAATAAAATTATTTAAACAAAATTTACATTTTTTTATAAAGAAATAAAAAAGTTACAGCAGTTTTTGTTTGATTTTTAAGAAAAACGCATTATTTCTAAAAAATAACGTTTTTTTGATATAATTTTAAAAGTAATCGTCCGAAAAATTTTAAAACTACATTTCTAATTAGATTTCATGAAAATAAAATTATTTAAACAAAATTTACATTTTTTTATAAAGAAATAAAAAAGTTTCTGCAGTTTTTGTGTGATTTTTAAGAAAAACGTTTTTTTGGTATAATTTTAAAAATAATCGACCGAAAAATTTTAAAACTACATTTCTAATTAGATTTCATGAAAATAAAATTATTTAAACAAAATTTACATTTTTTTATAAAGAAATAAAAAAGTTACAGCAGTTTTTGTTTGATTTTTAAGAAAAACGCATTATTTCTAAAAAATAACGTTTTTTTGATATAATTTTAAAAGTAATCGTCCGAAAAATTTTAAAACTACATTTCTAATTAGATTTCATGTAAATAATATTATTTAAACAAAATTTTCATTTTTTTATAAAGAAATAAAAAAGTTACAGCAGTTTTAGTTTGATTTTTAAGAAAAACGTTTTTTTGGTATAATTTTAAAAATAATCGACCGAAAAATTTTAAAACTACATTTCTAATTAGATTTCATGAAAATAAAATTATTTAAACAAAATTTACATTTTTTTATAAAGAAATAAAAAAGTTACAGCAGTTTTTGTTTGATTTTTAAGAAAAACGCATTATTTCTAAAAAATAACGTTTTTTTGATATAATTTTAAAAGTAATCGTCCGAAAAATTTTAAAACTACATTTCTAATTAGATTTCATGAAAATAATATTATTTAAACAAAATTTACATTTTTTTATAAAGAAATAAAAAAGTTTCTGCAGTTTTTGTGTGATTTTTAAGAAAAACGTTTTTTTGGTATAATTTTAAAAATAATCGACCGAAAAATTTTAAAACTACATTTCTAATTAGATTTCATGAAAATAAAATTATTTAAACAAAATTTACATTTTTTTATAAAGAAATAAAAAAGTTACAGCAGTTTTTGTTTGATTTTTAAGAAAAACGCATTATTTCTAAAAAATAACGTTTTTTTGATATAATTTTAAAAGTAATCGTCCGAAAAATTTTAAAACTACATTTTTAATTAGATTTCATGAAAATAATATTATTTAAACAAAATTTACATTTTTTTATAAAGAAATAAAAAAGTTACAGCAGTTTTAGTTTGATTTTTAAGAAAAACGTTTTTTTGGTATAATTTTATAAATAATCGACCGAAAAATTTTAAAACTACATTTCTAATTAGATTTCATGAAAATAAAATTATTTAAACAAAATTTACATTTTTTTATAAAGAAATAAAAAAGTTACAGCAGTTTTTGTTTGATTTTTAAGAAAAACGCATTATTTCTAAAAAATAACGTTTTTTTGATATAATTTTAAAAGTAATCGTCCGAAAAATTTTAAAACTACATTTCTAATTAGATTTCATGAAAATAATATTATTTAAACAAAATTTACATTTTTTTATAAAGAAATAAAAAAGTTTCTGCAGTTTTTGTGTGATTTTTAAGAAAAACGTTTTTTTGGTATAATTTTAAAAATAATCGACCGAAAAATTTTAAAACTACATTTCTAATTAGATTTCATGAAAATAAAATTATTTAAACAAAATTTACATTTTTTTATAAAGAAATAAAAAAGTTACAGCAGTTTTTGTTTGATTTTTAAGAAAAACGCATTATTTCTAAAAAATAACGTTTTTTTGATATAATTTTAAAAGTAATCGTCCGAAAAATTTTAAAACTACATTTCTAATTAGATTTCATGAAAATAAAATTATTTAAACAAAATTTACATTTTTTTATAAAGAAATAAAAAAGTTTCTGCAGTTTTTGTGTGATTTTTAAGAAAAACGTTTTTTTGGTATAATTTTAAAAATAATCGACCGAAAAATTTTAAAACTACATTTCTAATTAGATTTCATGAAAATAAAATTATTTAAACAAAATTTACATTTTTTTATAAAGAAATAAAAAAGTTACAGCAGTTTTTGTTTGATTTTTAAGAAAAACGCATTATTTCTAAAAAATAACGTTTTTTTGATATAATTTTAAAAGTAATCGTCCGAAAAATTTTAAAACTACATTTCTAATTAGATTTCATGAAAATAATATTATTTAAACAAAATTTAAATTTTTTTATAAAGAAATAAAAAAGTTACAGCAGTTTTAGTTTGATTTTTAAGAAAAACGTTTTTTTGGTATAATTTTAAAAATAATCGACCGAAAAATTTTAAAACTACATTTCTAATTAGATTTCATGAAAATAAAATTATTTAAACAAAATTTACATTTTTTTATAAAGAAATAAAAAAGTTACAGCAGTTTTTGTTTGATTTTTAAGAAAAACGCATTATTTCTAAAAAATAACGTTTTTTTGATATAATTTTAAAAGTAATCGTCCGAAAAATTTTAAAACTACATTTCTAATTAGATTTCATGAAAATAAAATTATTTAAACAAAATTTACATTTTTTTATAAAGAAATAAAAAAGTTTCTGCAGTTTTTGTGTGATTTTTAAGAAAAACGTTTTTTTGGTATAATTTTAAAAATAATCGACCGAAAAATTTTAAAACTACATTTCTAATTAGATTTCATGAAAATAAAATTATTTAAACAAAATTTACATTTTTTTATAAAGAAATAAAAAAGTTACAGCAGTTTTTGTTTGATTTTTAAGAAAAACGCATTATTTCTAAAAAATAACGTTTTTTTGATATAATTTTAAAAGTAATCGTCCGAAAAATTTTAAAACTACATTTCTAATTAGATTTCATGAAAATAATATTATTTAAACAAAATTTACATTTTTTTATAAAGAAATAAAAAAGTTACAGCAGTTTTAGTTTGATTTTTAAGAAAAACGTTTTTTTGGTATAATTTTAAAAATAATCGACCGAAAAATTTTAAAACTACATTTCTAATTAGATTTCATGAAAATAAAATTATTTAAACAAAATTTACATTTTTTTATAAAGAAATAAAAAAGTTACAGCAGTTTTTGTTTGATTTTTAAGAAAAACGCATTATTTCTAAAAAATAACGTTTTTTTGATATAATTTTAAAAGTAATCGTCCGAAAAATTTTAAAACTACATTTCTAATTAGATTTCATGAAAATAATATTATTTAAACAAAATTTACATTTTTTTAAAAAGAAATAAAAAAGTTACAGCAGTTTTTGTTTGATTTTTAAGAAAAACGCATTATTTCTAAAAAATAACGTTTTTTTGATATAATTTTAAAAGTAATCGTCCGAAAAATTTTAAAACTACATTTCTAATTAGATTTCATGAAAATAATATTATTTAAACAAAATTTACATTTTTTTATAAAGAAATAAAAAAGTTACAGCAGTTTTAGTTTGATTTTTAAGAAAAACGTTTTTTTGGTATAATTTTAAAAATAATCGACCGAAAAATTTTAAAACTACATTTCTAATTAGATTTCATGAAAATAAAATTATTTAAACAAAATTTACATTTTTTTATAAAGAAATAAAAAAGTTACAGCAGTTTTTGTTTGATTTTTAAGAAAAACGCATTATTTCTAAAAAATATCGTTTTTTTGATATAATTTTAAAAGTAATCGTCCGAAAAATTTTAAAACTACATTTCTAATTAGATTTCATGAAAATAATATTATTTAAACAAAATTTACATTTTTTTATAAAGAAATAAAAAAGTTTCTGCAGTTTTTGTGTGCTTTTTAAGAAAAACGTTTTTTTGGTATAATTTTAAAAATAATCGACCGAAAAATTTTAAAACTACATTTCTAATTAGATTTCATGAAAATAAAATTATTTAAACAAAATTTACATTTTTTTATAAAGAAATAAAAAAGTTACAGCAGTTTTTGTTTGATTTTTAAGAAAAACGCATTATTTCTAAAAAATAACGTTTTTTTGATATAATTTTAAAAGTAATCGTCCGAAAAATTTTAAAACTACATTTCTAATTAGATTTCATGAAAATAATATTATTTAAACAAAATTTACATTTTTTTATAAAGAAATAAAAAAGTTACAGCAGTTTTAGTTTGATTTTTAAGAAAAACGTTTTTTTGGTATAATTTTAAAAATAATCGACCGAAAAATTTTAATACTACATTTCTAATTAGATTTCATGAAAATAATATTATTTAAACAAAATTTACATTTTTTTATAAAGAAATAAAAAAGTTACAGCAGTTTTAGTTTGATTTTTAAGAAAAACGTTTTTTTGGTATAATTTTAAAAATAATCGACCGAAAAATTTTAAAACTACATTTCTAATTAGATTTCATGAAAATAAAATTATTTAAACAAAATTTACATTTTTTTATAAAGAAATAAAAAAGTTACAGCAGTTTTTGTTTGATTTTTAAGAAAAACGCATTATTTCTAAAAAATAACGTTTTTTTGATATAATTTTAAAAGTAATCGTCCGAAAAATTTTAAAACTACATTTCTAATTAGATTTCATGAAAATAATATTATTTAAACAAAATTTACATTTTTTTATAAAGAAATAAAAAAGTTACAGCAGTTTTAGTTTGATTTTTAAGAAAAACGTTTTTTTGGTATAATTTTAAAAATAATCGACCGAAAAATTTTAAAACTACATTTCTAATTAGATTTCATGAAAATAAAATTATTTAAACAAAATTTACATTTTTTTATAAAGAAATAAAAAAGTTACAGCAGTTTTTGTTTGATTTTTAAGAAAAACGCATTATTTCTAAAAAATAACGTTTTTTTGATATAATTTTAAAAGTAATCGTCCGAAAAATTTTAAAACTACATTTCTAATTAGATTTCATGAAAATAATATTATTTAAACAAAATTTACATTTTTTTATAAAGAAATAAAAAAGTTACAGCAGTTTTTGTTTGATTTTTAAGAAAAACGCATTATTTCTAAAAAATAACGTTTTTTTGATATAATTTTAAAAGTAATCGTCCGAAAAATTTTAAAACTACATTTCTAATTAGATTTCATGAAAATAAAATTATTTAAACAAAATTTACATTTTTTTATAAAGAAATAAAAAAGTTTCTGCAGTTTTTGTGTGATTTTTAAGAAAAACGTTTTTTTGGTATAATTTTAAAAATAATCGACCGAAAAATTTTAAAACTACATTTCTAATTAGATTTCATGAAAATAAAATTATTTAAACAAAATTTACATTTTTTTATAAAGAAATAAAAAAGTTACAGCAGTTTTTGTTTGATTTTTAAGAAAAACGCATTATTTCTAAAAAATAACGTTTTTTTGATATAATTTTAAAAGTAATCGACCGAAAAATTTTAAAACTACATTTCTAATTAGATTTCATGAAAATAAAATTATTTAAACAAAATTTACATTTTTTTA
>CAXARA010001227.1:0-21656 GCA_963971135.1 Stenus bimaculatus
TCAAACTAAAACTGCTGTAACTTTTTTATTTCTTTATAAAAAAATGTAAATTTTGTTTAAATAATGTTATTTTCATGAAATCTAATTAGAAATGTAGTTTTAAAATTTTTCGGACGATTACTTTTAAAATTATATCAAAAAAACATTATTTTTTAGAAATAATGCGTTTTTCTTAAAAATCAAACAAAAACTGCTGTTACTTTTTTATTTCTTTATAAAAAAATGTAAATTTTGTTTAAATAATTTTATTTTCATGAAATCTAATTAGAAATGTAGTTTTAAAATTTTTCGGTCGATTATTTTTAAAATTATACCAAAAAAACGTTTTTCTTAAAAATCTCACACAAACTGCAGAAACTTTTTTATTTCTTTATAAAAAAATGTAAATTTTGTTTAAATAATATTATTTTCATGAAATCTAATTAGAAATGTAGTTTTAAAATTTTTCGGACGATTACTTTTAAAATTATATCAAAAAAACGTTATTTTTTAGAAATAATGCGTTTTTCTTAAAAATCAAACAAAAACTGCTGTAACTTTTTTATTTCTTTATAAAAAAATGTAAATTTTGTTTAAATAATTTTATTTTCATGAAATCTAATTAGAAATGTAGTTTTAAAATTTTTCGGTCGATTATATTTAAAATTATACCAAAAAAACGTTTTTCTTAAAAATCACACAAAAACTGCAGAAACTTTTTTATTTTTTTATAAAAAAATGTAAATTTTGTTTAAATAATATTATTTTCATGAAATCTAATTAGAAATGTAGTTTTAAAATTTTTCGGACGATTACTTTTAAAATTATATCAAAAAAACGTTATTTTTTAGAAATAATGCGTTTTTCTTAAAAATCAAACAAAAACTGCTGTAACTTTTTTATTTCTTTATAAAAAAATGTAAATTTTGTTTAAATAATTTTATTTTCATGAAATCTAATTAGAAATGTAGTTTTAAAATTTTTCGGTCGATTATTTTTAAAATTATACCAAAAAAACGTTTTTCTTAAAAATCAAACTAAAACTGCTGTAACTTTTTTATTTCTTTATAAAAAAATGTAAATTTTGTTTAAATAATATTATTTTCATGAAATCTAATTAGAAATGTAGTTTTAAAATTTTTCGGACGATTACTTTTAAAATTATATCAAAAAAACGTTATTTTTTAGAAATAATGCGTTTTTCTTAAAAATCAAACAAAAACTGCTGTAACTTTTTTATTTCTTTATAAAAAAATGTAAATTTTGTTTAAATAATTTTATTTTCATGAAATCTAATTAGAAATGTAGTTTTAAAATTTTTCGGTCGATTATTTTTAAAATTATACCAAAAAAACGTTTTTCTTAAAAATCAAACTAAAACTGCTGTAACTTTTTTATTTCTTTATAAAAAAATGTAAATTTTGTTTAAATAATATTATTTTCATGAAATCTAATTAGAAATGTAGTTTTAAAATTTTTCGGACGATTACTTTTAAAATTATATCAAAAAAACGTTATTTTTTAGAAATAATGCGTTTTTCTTAAAAATCAAACAAAAACTGCTGTAACTTTTTTATTTCTTTATAAAAAAATGTAAATTTTGTTTAAATAATTTTATTTTCATGAAATCTAATTAGAAATGTAGTTTTAAAATTTTTCGGTCGATTATTTTTAAAATTATACCAAAAAAACGTTTTTCTTAAAAATCAAACTAAAACTGCTGTAACTTTTTTATTTCTTTATAAAAAAATGTAAATTTTGTTTAAATAATATTATTTTCATGAAATCTAATTAGAAATGTAGTTTTAAAATTTTTCGGACGATTACTTTTAAAATTATATCAAAAAAACGTTATTTTTTAGAAATAATGCGTTTTCTTAAAAATCAAACAAAAACTGCTGTAACTTTTTTATTTCTTTATAAAAAAATGTAAATTTTGTTTAAATAATTTTATTTTCATGAAATCTAATTAGAAATGTAGTTTTAAAATTTTTCGGTCGATTATTTTTAAAATTATACCAAAAAAACGTTTTTCTTAAAAATCACACAAAAACTGCAGAAACTTTTTTATTTCTTTATAAAAAAATGTAAATTTTGTTTAAATAATTTTATTTTCATGAAATCTAATTAGAAATGTAGTTTTAAAATTTTTCGGACGATTACTTTTAAAATTATATCAAAAAAACGTTATTTTTTAGAAATAATGCGTTTTTCTTAAAAATCAAACAAAAACTGCTGTAACTTTTTTATTTCTTTATAAAAAAATGTAAATTTTGTTTAAATAATTTTATTTTCATGAAATCTAATTAGAAATGTAGTTTTAAAATTTTTCGGTCGATTATTTTTAAAATTATACCAAAAAAACGTTTTTCTTAAAAATCACACAAAAACTGCAGAAACTTTTTTATTTCTTTATAAAAAAATGTAAATTTTGTTTAAATAATATTATTTTCATGAAATCTAATTAGAAATGTAGTTTTAAAATTTTTCGGTCGATTATTTTTAAAATTATACCAAAAAAACGTTTTTCTTAAAAATCAAACTAAAACTGCTGTAACTTTTTTATTTCTTTATAAAAAAATGTAAATTTTGTTTAAATAATATTATTTTCATGAAATCTAATTAAAAATGTAGTTTTAAAATTTTTCGGACGATTACTTTTAAAATTATATCAAAAAAACGTTATTTTTTAGAAATAATGCGTTTTTCTTAAAAATCAAACAAAAACTGCTGTAACTTTTTTATTTCTTTATAAAAAAATGTAAATTTTGTTTAAATAATTTTATTTTCATGAAATCTAATTAGAAATGTAGTTTTAAAATTTTTCGGTCGATTATTTTTAAAATTATACCAAAAAAACGTTTTTCTTAAAAATCACACAAAAACTGCAGAAACTTTTTTATTTCTTTATAAAAAAGTGTAAATTTTGTTTAAATAATATTATTTTCATGAAATCTAATTAGAAATGTAGTTTTAAAATTTTTCGGACGATTACTTTTAAAATTATATCAAAAAAACGTTATTTTTTAGAAATAATGCGTTTTTCTTAAAAATCAAACAAAAACTGCTGTAACTTTTTTATTTCTTTATAAAAAAATGTAAATTTTGTTTAAATAATTTTATTTTCATGAAATCTAATTAGAAATGTAGTTTTAAATTTTTTCGGTCGATTATTTTTAAAATTATACCAAAAAAACGTTTTTCTTAAAAATCAAACTAAAACTGCTGTAACTTTTTTATTTCTTTATAAAAAAATGTAAATTTTGTTTAAATAATATTATTTTCATGAAATCTAATTAGAAATGTAGTTTTAAAATTTTTCGGACGATTACTTTTAAAATTATATCAAAAAAACGTTATTTTTTAGAAATAATGCGTTTTTCTTAAAAATCAAACAAAAACTGCTGTAACTTTTTTATTTCTTTATAAAAAAATGTAAATTTTGTTTAAATAATATTATTTTCATGAAATCTAATTAGAAATGTAGTTTTAAAATTTTTCGGTCGATTATTTTTAAAATTATACCAAAAAAACGTTTTTCTTAAAAATCACACAAAAACTGCAGAAACTTTTTTATTTCTTTATAAAAAAATGTAAATTGTGTTTAAATAATTTTATTTTCGTGAAATCTAATTAGAAATGTAGTTTTAAAATTTTTTGGTCGATTATTTTTAAAATTATACCAAAAAAACGTTTTTCTTAAAAATCACACAAAAACTGCAGAAACTTTTTTATTTCTTTATAAAAAAATGTAAATTTTGTTTAAATAATTTTATTTTCATGAAATCTAATTAGAAATGTAGTTTTAAAATTTTTCGGACGATTACTTTTAAAATTATATCAAAAAAACGTTATTTTTTAGAAATAATGCGTTTTTCTTAAAAATCAAACAAAAACTGCTGTAACTTTTTTATTTCTTTATAAAAAAATGTAAATTTTGTTTAAATAATATTATTTTCATGAAATCTAATTAGAAATGTAGTTTTAAAATTTTTCGGACGATTACTTTTAAAATTATATCAAAAAAACGTTATTTTTTAGAAATAATGCGTTTTTCTTAAAAATCAAACAAAAACTGCTGTAACTTTTTTATTTCTTTATAAAAAAATGTAAATTTTGTTTAAATAATTTTATTTTCATGAAATCTAATTAGAAATGTAGTTTTAAAATTTTTCGGTCGATTATTTTTAAAATTATACCAAAAAAACGTTTTTCTTAAAAATCAAACTAAAACTGCTGTAACTTTTTTATTTCTTTATAAAAAAATGTAAATTTTGTTTAAATAATATTATTTTTATGAAATCTAATTAGAAATGTAGTTTTAAAATTTTTCGGACGATTACTTTTAAAATTATATCAAAAAAACGTTATTTTTTAGAAATAATGCGTTTTTCTTAAAAATCAAACAAAAACTGTTGTAACTTTTTTATTTCTTTATAAAAAAATGTAAATTTTGTTTAAATAATTTTATTTTCATGAAATCTAATTAGAAATGTAGTTTTAAAATTTTTCGGTCGATTATTTTTAAAATTATACCAAAAAAACGTTTTTCTTAAAAATCACACAAAAACTGCAGAAACTTTTTTATTTCTTTATAAAAAAATGTAAATTTTGTTTAAATAATTTTATTTTCATGAAATCTAATTAGAAATGTAGTTTTAAAATTTTTCGGACGATTACTTTTAAAATTATATCAAAAAAACGTTATTTTTTAGAAATAATGCGTTTTTCTTAAAAATCAAACAAAAACTGCTGTAACTTTTTTATTTCTTTATAAAAAAATGTAAATTTTGTTTAAATAATTTTATTTTCATGAAATCTAATTAGAAATGTAGTTTTAAAATTTTTCGGTCGATTATTTTTAAAATTATACCAAAAAAACGTTTTTCTTAAAAATCACACAAAAACTGCAGAAACTTTTTTATTTTTTTATAAAAAAATGTAAATTTTGTTTAAATAATATTATTTTCATGAAATCTAATTAGAAATGTAGTTTTAAAATTTTTCGGACGATTACTTTTAAAATTATATCAAAAAAACGTTATTTTTTAGAAATAATGCGTTTTTCTTAAAAATCAAACAAAAACTGCTGTAACTTTTTTATTTCTTTATAAAAAAATGTAAATTTTGTTTAAATAATTTTATTTTCATGAAATCTAAATAGAAATGTAGTTTTAAAATTTTTCGGTCGATTATTTTTAAAATTATACCAAAAAAACGTTTTTCTTAAAAATCACACAAAAACTGCAGAAACTTTTTTATTTCTTTATAAAAAAATGTAAATTTTGTTTAAATAATATTATTTTCATGAAATCTAATTAGAAATGTAGTTTTAAAATTTTTCGGACGATTACTTTTAAAATTATATCAAAAAAACGTTATTTTTTAGAAATAATGCGTTTTTCTTAAAAATCAAACAAAAACTGCTGTAACTTTTTTATTTCTTTATAAAAAAATGTAAATTTTGTTTAAATAATTTTATTTTCATGAAATCTAATTAGAAATGTAGTTTTAAATTTTTTCGGTCGATTATTTTTAAAATTATACCAAAAAAACGTTTTTCTTAAAAATCAAACTAAAACTGCTGTAACTTTTTTATTTCTTTATAAAAAAATGTAAATTTTGTTTAAATAATATTATTTTCATGAAATCTAATTAGAAATGTAGTTTTAAAATTTTTCGGACGATTACTTTTAAAATTATATCAAAAAAACGTTATTTTTTAGAAATAATGCGTTTTTCTTAAAAATCAAACAAAAACTGCTGTAACTTTTTCATTTCTTTATAAAAAAATGTAAATTTTGTTTAAATAATATTATTTTCATGAAATCTAATTAGAAATGTAGTTTTAAAATTTTTCGGTCGATTATTTTTAAAATTATACCAAAAAAACGTTTTTCTTAAAAATCACACAAAAACTGCAGAAACTTTTTTATTTCTTTATAAAAAAATGTAAATTGTGTTTAAATAATTTTATTTTCGTGAAATCTAATTAGAAATGTAGTTTTAAAATTTTTCGGTCGATTATTTTTAAAATTATACCAAAAAAACGTTTTTCTTAAAAATCACACAAAAACTGCAGAAACTTTTTTATTTCTTTATAAAAAAATGTAAATTTTGTTTAAATAATTTTATTTTCATAAAATCTAATTAGAAATGTAGTTTTAAAATTTTTCGGACGATTACTTTTAAAATTATATCAAAAAAACGTTATTTTTTAGAAATAATGCGTTTTTCTTAAAAATCAAACAAAAACTGCTGTAACTTTTTTATTTCTTTATAAAAAAATGTAAATTTTGTTTAAATAATATTATTTTCATGAAATCTAATTAGAAATGTAGTTTTAAAATTTTTCGGACGATTACTTTTAAAATTATATCAAAAAAACGTTATTTTTTAGAAATAATGCGTTTTTCTTAAAAATCAAACAAAAACTGCTGTAACTTTTTTATTTCTTTATAAAAAAATGTAAATTTTGTTTAAATAATTTTATTTTCATGAAATCTAATTAGAAATGTAGTTTTAAAATTTTTCGGTCGATTATTTTTAAAATTATACCAAAAAAACGTTTTTCTTAAAAATCAAACTAAAACTGCTGTAACTTTTTTATTTCTTTATAAAAAAATGTAAATTTTGTTTAAATAATATTATTTTTATGAAATCTAATTAGAAATGTAGTTTTAAAATTTTTCGGACGATTACTTTTAAAATTATATCAAAAAAACGTTATTTTTTAGAAATAATGCGTTTTTCTTAAAAATCAAACAAAAACTGCTGTAACTTTTTTATTTCTTTATAAAAAAATGTAAATTTTGTTTAAATAATTTTATTTTCATGAAATCTAATTAGAAATGTAGTTTTAAAATTTTTCGGTCGATTATTTTTAAAATTATACCAAAAAAACGTTTTTCTTAAAAATCACACAAAAACTGCAGAAACTTTTTTATTTCTTTATAAAAAAATGTAAATTTTGTTTAAATAATTTTATTTTCATGAAATCTAATTAGAAATGTAGTTTTAAAATTTTTCGGACGATTACTTTTAAAATTATATCAAAAAAACGTTATTTTTTAGAAATAATGCGTTTTTCTTAAAAATCAAACAAAAACTGCTGTAACTTTTTTATTTCTTTATAAAAAAATGTAAATTTTGTTTAAATAATTTTATTTTCATGAAATCTAATTAGAAATGTAGTTTTAAAATTTTTCGGTCGATTATTTTTAAAATTATACCAAAAAAAACGTTTTTCTTAAAAATCACACAAAAACTGCAGAAACTTTTTTATTTTTTTATAAAAAAATGTAAATTTTGTTTAAATAATATTATTTTCATGAAATCTAATTAGAAATGTAGTTTTAAAATTTTTCGGACGATTACTTTTAAAATTATATCAAAAAAACGTTATTTTTTAGAAATAATGCGTTTTTCTTAAAAATCAAACAAAAACTGCTGTAACTTTTTTATTTCTTTATAAAAAAATGTAAATTTTGTTTAAATAATTTTATTTTCATGAAATCTAATTAGAAATGTAGTTTTAAAATTTTTCGGTCGATTATTTTTAAAATTATACCAAAAAAACGTTTTTCTTAAAAATCACACAAAAACTGCAGAAACTTTTTTATTTCTTTATAAAAAAATGTAAATTTTGTTTAAATAATATTATTTTCATGAAATCTAATTAGAAATGTAGTTTTAAAATTTTTCGGACGATTACTTTTAAAATTATATCAAAAAAACGTTATTTTTTAGAAATAATGCGTTTTTCTTAAAAATCAAACAAAAACTGCTGTAACTTTTTTATTTCTTTATAAAAAAATGTAAATTTTGTTTAAATAATATTATTTTCATGAAATCTAATTAGAAATGTAGTTTTAAAATTTTTCGGACGATTACTTTTAAAATTATATCAAAAAAACGTTATTTTTTAGAAATAATGCGTTTTTCTTAAAAATCAAACAAAAACTGCTGTAACTTTTTTATTTCTTTATAAAAAAATGTAAATTTTGTTTAAATAATTTTATTTTCATGAAATCTAATTAGAAATGTAGTTTTAAAATTTTTCGGTCGATTATTTTTAAAATTATACCAAAAAAACGTTTTTCTTAAAAATCACACAAAAACTGCAGAAACTTTTTTATTTCTTTATAAAAAAATGTAAATTGTGTTTAAATAATTTTATTTTCATGAAATCTAATTAGAAATGTAGTTTTAAAATTTTTCGGTCGATTATTTTTAAAATTATACCAAAAAAACGTTTTTCTTAAAAATCACACAAAAACTGCAGAAACTTTTTTATTTCTTTATAAAAAAATGTAAATTTTGTTTAAATAATTTTATTTTCATGAAATCTAATTAGAAATGTAGTTTTAAAATTTTTCGGTCGATTATTTTTAAAATTATACCAAAAAAACGTTTTTCTTAAAAATCACACAAAAACTGCAGAAACTTTTTTATTTCTTTATAAAAAAATGTAAATTTTGTTTAAATAATATTATTTTCATGAAATCTAATTAGAAATGTAGTTTTAAAATTTTTCGGACGATTACTTTTAAAATTATACCAAAAAAACGTTATTTTTTAGAAATAATGCGTTTTTCTTAAAAATCAAACAAAAACTGCTGTAACTTTTTTATTTTTTTATAAAAAAATGTAAATTTTGTTTAAATAATTTTATTTTCATGAAATCTAATTAGAAATGTAGTTTTAAAATTTTTCGGTCGATTATTTTTAAAATTATACCAAAAAAACGTTTTTCTTAAAAATCAAACTAAAACTGCTGTAACTTTTTTATTTCTTTATAAAAAATGTAAATTTTGTTTAAATAATATTATTTTCATGAAATCTAATTAGAAATGTAGTTTTAAAATTTTTCGGACGATTACTTTTAAAATTATATCAAAAAAACGTTATTTTTTTAGAAATAATGCGTTTTTCTTAAAAATCAAACAAAAACTGCTGTAACTTTTTTATTTCTTTATAAAAAAATGTAAATTTTGTTTAAATAATTTTATTTTCATGAAATCTAATTAGAAATGTAGTTTTAAAATTTTTCGGTCGATTATTTTTAAAATTATACCAAAAAAACGTTTTTCTTAAAAATCACACAAAACCTGCAGAAACTTTTTTATTTCTTTATAAAAAAATGTAAATTTTGTTTAAATAATTTTATTTTCATGAAATCTAATTAGAAATGTAGTTTTAAAATTTTTCGGACGATTACTTTTAAAATTATATCAAAAAAACGTTATTTTTTAGAAATAATGCGTTTTTCTTAAAAATCAAACAAAAACTGCTGTAACTTTTTTATTTCTTTATAAAAAAATGTAAATTTTGTTTAAATAATTTTATTTTCATGAAATCTAATTAGAAATGTAGTTTTAAAATTTTTCGGTCGATTATTTTTAAAATTATACCAAAAAAACGTTTTTCTTAAAAATCAAACTAAAACTGCTGTAACTTTTTTATTTCTTTATAAAAAAATGTAAATTTTGTTTAAATAATATTATTTTCATGAAATCTAATTAGAAATGTAGTTTTAAAATTTTTCGGACGATTACTTTTAAAATTATATCAAAAAAACGTTATTTTTTAGAAATAATGCGTTTTTCTTAAAAATCAAACAAAAACTGCTGTAACTTTTTTATTTCTTTATAAAAAAATGTAAATTTTGTTTAAATAATTTTATTTTCATGAAATCTAATTAGAAATGTAGTTTTAAAATTTTTCGGTCGATTATTTTTAAAATTATACCAAAAAAACGTTTTTCTTAAAAATCAAACTAAAACTGCTGTAACTTTTTTATTTCTTTATAAAAAAATGTAAATTTTGTTTAAATAATATTATTTTCATGAAATCTAATTAGAAATGTAGTTTTAAAATTTTTCGGACGATTACTTTTAAAATTATATCAAAAAAACGTTATTTTTTAGAAATAATGCGTTTTTCTTAAAAATCAAACAAAAACTGCTGTAACTTTTTTATTTCTTTATAAAAAAATGTAAATTTTGTTTAAATAATTTTATTTTCATGAAATCTAATTAGAAATGTATTTTTAAAATTTTTCGGTCGATTATTTTTAAAATTATACCAAAAAAACGTTTTTCTTAAAAATCAAACTAAAACTGCTGTAACTTTTTTATTTCTTTATAAAAAAATGTAAATTTTGTTTAAATAATATTATTTTCATGAAATCTAATTAGAAATGTAGTTTTAAAATTTTTCGGACGATTACTTTTAAAATTATATCAAAAAAACGTTATTTTTTAGAAATAATGCGTTTTTCTTAAAAATCAAACAAAAACTGCTGTAACTTTTTTATTTCTTTATAAAAAAATGTAAATTTTGTTTAAATAATTTTATTTTCATGAAATCTAATTAGAAATGTAGTTTTAAAATTTTTCGGTCGATTATTTTTAAAATTATACCAAAAAAACGTTTTTCTTAAAAATCAAACTAAAACTGCTGTAACTTTTTTATTTCTTTATAAAAAAATGTAAATTTTGTTTAAATAATATTATTTTCATGAAATCTAATTAGAAATGTAGTTTTAAAATTTTTCGGACGATTACTTTTAAAATTATATCAAAAAAACGTTATTTTTTAGAAATAATGCGTTTTTCTTAAAAATCAAACAAAAACTGCTGTAACTTTTTTATTTCTTTATAAAAAAATGTAAATTTTGTTTAAATAATTTTATTTTCATGAAATCTAATTAGAAATGTAGTTTTAAAATTTTTCGGTCGATTATTTTAAAATTATACCAAAAAAACGTTTTTCTTAAAAATCAAACTAAAACTGCTGTAACTTTTTTATTTCTTTATAAAAAAATGTAAATTTTGTTTAAATAATATTATTTTCATGAAATCTAATTAGAAATGTAGTTTTAAAATTTTTCGGACGATTACTTTTAAAATTATATCAAAAAAACGTTATTTTTTAGAAATAATGCGTTTTTCTTAAAAATCAAACAAAAACTGCTGTAACTTTTTTATTTCTTTATAAAAAAATGTAAATTTTGTTTAAATAATTTTATTTTCATGAAATCTAATTAGAAATGTAGTTTTAAAATTTTTCGGTCGATTATTTTTAAAATTATACCAAAAAAACGTTTTTCTTAAAAATCAAACAAAAACTGCTGTAACTTTTTTATTTCTTTATAAAAAAATGTAAATTTTGTTTAAATAATTTTATTTTCACGAAATCTAATTAGAAATGTAGTTTTAAAATTTTTCGGTCGATTATTTTTAAAATTATACCAAAAAAACGTTTTTCTTAAAAATCAAACTAAAACTGCTGTAACTTTTTTATTTCTTTATAAAAAAATGTAAATTTTGTTTAAATAATATTATTTTCATGAAATTTGATTAGAAATGTAGTTTTAAAATTTTTCGGACGATTACTTTTAAAATTATATCAAAAAAACGTTTTTCTTAAAAATCACACAAAAACTGCAGAAACTTTTTTATTTCTTTATAAAAAAATGTAAATTTTGTTTAAATAATTGTATTTTCATGAAATCTAATTAGAAATGTAGTTTTAAAATTTTTCGGACGATTACTTTTAAAATTATATCAAAAAAACGTTATTTTTTAGAAATAATGCGTTTTTCTTAAAAATCAAACAAAAACTGCTGTAACTTTTTTATTTCTTTATAAAAAAATGTAAATTTTGTTTAAATAATTTTATTTTCATGAAATCTAATTAGAAATGTAGTTTTAAAATTTTTCGGTCGATTATTTTAAAATTATACCAAAAAAACGTTTTTCTTAAAAATCACACAAAAACTGCAGAAACTTTTTTATTTCTTTATAAAAAAATGTAAATTTTGTTTAAATAATATTATTTTCATGAAATCTAATTAGAAATGTAGTTTTAAAATTTTTCGGACGATTACTTTTAAAATTATATCAAAAAAACGTTATTTTTTAGAAATAATGCGTTTTTCTTAAAAATCAAACAAAAACTGCTGTAACTTTTTTATTTCTTTATAAAAAAATGTAAATTTTGTTTAAATAATTTTATTTTCATGAAATCTAATTAGAAATGTAGTTTTAAAATTTTTCGGTCGATTATTTTTAAAATTATACCAAAAAAACGTTTTTCTTAAAAATCACACAAAAACTGCAGAAACTTTTTTATTTCTTTATAAAAGAATGTAAATTTTGTTTAAATAATATTATTTTCATGAAATCTAATTAGAAATGTAGTTTTAAAATTTTTCGGACGATTACTTTTAAAATTATATCAAAAAAACGTTATTTTTTAGAAATAATGCGTTTTTCTTAAAAATCAAACAAAAACTGCTGTAACTTTTTTATTTCTTTATAAAAAAATGTAAATTTTGTTTAAATAATTTTATTTTCATGAAATCTAATTAGAAATGTAGTTTTAAAATTTTTCGGTCGATTATTTTTAAAATTATACCAAAAAAACGTTTTTCTTAAAAATCAAACTAAAACTGCTGTAACTTTTTTATTTCTTTATAAAAAAATGTAAATTTTGTTTAAATAATATTATTTTCATGAAATCTAATTAGAAATGTAGTTTTAAAATTTTTCGAACGATTACTTTTAAAATTATATCAAAAAAACGTTATTTTTTAGAAATAATGCGTTTTTCTTAAAAATCAAACAAAAACTGCTGTAACTTTTTTATTTCTTTATAAAAAAATGTAAATTTTGTTTAAATAATTTTATTTTCATGAAATCTAATTAGAAATGTAGTTTTAAAATTTTTCGGTCGATTATTTTTAAAATTATACCAAAAAAACGTTTTTCTTAAAAATCACACAAAAACTGCAGAAACTTTTTTATTTCTTTATAAAAAAATGTAAATTTTGTTTAAATAATTTTATTTTCATGAAATCTAATTAGAAATGTAGTTTTAAATTTTTTCGGACGATTACTTTTAAAATTATATCAAAAAAACGTTATTTTTTAGAAATAATGCGTTTTTCTTAAAAATCAAACAAAAACTGCTGTAACTTTTTTATTTCTTTATAAAAAAATGTAAATTTTGTTTAAATAATATTATTTTCATGAAATCTAATTAGAAATGTAGTTTTAAAATTTTTCGGACGATTACTTTTAAAATTATATCAAAAAAACGTAAATTTTTAGAAATAATGCGTTTTTCTTAAAAATCAAACAAAAACTGCTGTAACTTTTTTATTTCTTTATAAAGAAATGTAAATTTTGTTTAAATAATTTTATTTTCATGAAATCTAATTAGAAATGTAGTTTTAAAATTTTTCGGTCGATTATTTTTAAAATTATACCAAAAAAACGTTTTTCTTAAAAATCAAACTAAAACTGCTGTAACTTTTTTATTTCTTTATAAAAAAATGAAAATTTTGTTTAAATAATATTATTTTCATGAAATCTAATTAGAAATGTAGTTTTAAAATTTTTCGGACGATTACTTTTAAAATTATATCAAAAAAACGTTATTTTTTAGAAATAATGCGTTTTTCTTAAAAATCAAACAAAAACTGCTGTAACTTTTTTATTTCTTTATAAAAAAATGTAAATTTTGTTTAAATAATTTTATTTTCATGAAATCTAATTAGAAATGTAGTTTTAAAATTTTTCGGTCGATTATTTTTAAAATTATACCAAAAAAACGTTTTTCTTAAAAATCACACAAAAACTGCAGAAACTTTTTTATTTCTTTATAAAAAAATGTAAATTTTGTTTAAATAATTTTATTTTCATGAAATCTAATTAGAAATGTAGTTTTAAAATTTTTCGGACGATTACTTTTAAAATTATATCAAAAAAACGTTATTTTTTAGAAATAATGCGTTTTTCTTAAAAATCAAACAAAAACTGCTGTAACTTTTTTATTTCTTTATAAAAAAATGTAAATTTTGTTTAAATAATTTTATTTTCATGAAATCTAATTAGAAATGTAGTTTTAAAATTTTTCGGTCGATTATTTTTAAAATTATACCAAAAAAACGTTTTTCTTAAAAATCACACAAAAACTGCAGAAACTTTTTTATTTCTTTATAAAAAAATGTAAATTTTGTTTAAATAATTTTATTTTCATGAAATCTAATTAGAAATGTAGTTTTAAATTTTTTCGGACGATTACTTTTAAAATTATATCAAAAAAACGTTATTTTTTAGAAATAATGCGTTTTTCTTAAAAATCAAACAAAAACTGCTGTAACTTTTTTATTTCTTTATAAAAAAATGTAAATTTTGTTTAAATAATTTTATTTTCATGAAATCTAATTAGAAATGTAGTTTTAAAATTTTTCGGTCGATTATTTTTAAAATTATACCAAAAAAACGTTTTTCTTAAAAATCACACAAAAACTGCAGAAACTTTTTTATTTCTTTATAAAAAAATGTAAATTTTGTTTAAATAATTTTATTTTCATGAAATCTAATTAGAAATGTAGTTTTAAAATTTTTCGGACGATTACTTTTAAAATTATATCAAAAAAACCTTATTTTTTAGAAATAATGCGTTTTTCTTAAAAATCAAACAAAAACTGCTGTAACTTTTTTATTTCTTTATAAAAAAATGTAAATTTTGTTTAAATAATTTTATTTTCATGAAATCTAATTAGAAATGTAGTTTTAAAATTTTTCGGTCGATTATTTTTAAAATTATACCAAAAAACCTTTTTCTTAAAAATCACACAAAAACTGCAGAAACTTTTTTATTTCTTATAAAAAAATGTAAATTTTGTTTAAATAATTTTATTTTCATGAAATCTAATTAGAAATGTAGTTTTAAATTTTTTCGGACGATTACTTTTAAAATTATATCAAAAAAACGTTATTTTTTAGAAATAATGCGTTTTTCTTAAAAATCAAACAAAAACTGCTGTAACTTTTTTATTTCTTTATAAAAAAATGTAAATTTTGTTTAAATAATTTTATTTTCATGAAATCTAATTAGAAATGTAGTTTTAAAATTTTTCGGTCGATTATTTTTAAAATTATACCAAAAAAACGTTTTTCTTAAAAATCAAACTAAAACTGCTGTAACTTTTTTATTTCTTTATAAAAAAATGTAAATTTTGTTTAAATAATATTATTTTCATGAAATCTAATTAGAAATGTAGTTTTAAAATTTTTCGGACGATTACTTTTAAAATTATATCAAAAAAACGTAAATTTTTAGAAATAATGCGTTTTTCTTAAAAATCAAACAAAAACTGCTGTAACTTTTTTATTTCTTTATAAAGAAATGTAAATTTTGTTTAAATAATTTTATTTTCATGAAATCTAATTAGAAATGTAGTTTTAAAATTTTTCGGTCGATTATTTTTAAAATTATACCAAAAAACGTTTTTCTTAAAAATCAAACTAAAACTGCTGTAACTTTTTTATTTCTTTATAAAAAAATGAAAATTTTGTTTAAATAATATTATTTTCATGAAATCTAATTAGAAATGTAGTTTTAAATTTTTCGGACGATTACTTTTAAAATTATATCAAAAAAACGTTATTTTTTAGAAATAATGCGTTTTTCTTAAAAATCAAACAAAAACTGCTGTAACTTTTTTATTTCTTTATAAAAAATGTAAATTTTGTTTAAATAATTTTATTTTCATGAAATCTAATTAGAAATGTAGTTTTAAAATTTTTCGGTCGATTATTTTTAAAATTATACCAAAAAAACGTTTTTCTTAAAAATCACACAAAAACTGCAGAAACTTTTTTATTTCTTTATAAAAAAATGTAAATTTTGTTTAAATAATTTTATTTTCATGAAATCTAATTAGAAATGTAGTTTTAAAATTTTTCGGACGATTACTTTTAAAATTATATCAAAAAAACGTTATTTTTTAGAAATAATGCGTTTTTCTTAAAAATCAAACAAAAACTGCTGTAACTTTTTTATTTCTTTATAAAAAAATGTAAATTTTGTTTAAATAATTTTATTTTCATGAAATCTAATTAGAAATGTAGTTTTAAAATTTTTCGGTCGATTATTTTTAAAATTATACCAAAAAAACGTTTTTCTTAAAATCACACAAAAACTGCAGAAACTTTTTTATTTCTTTATAAAAAAATGTAAATTTTGTTTAAATAATTTTATTTTCATGAAATCTAATTAGAAATGTAGTTTTAAATTTTTTCGGACGATTACTTTTAAAATTATATCAAAAAAACGTTATTTTTTAGAAATAATGCGTTTTTCTTAAAAATCAAACAAAAACTGCTGTAACTTTTTTATTTCTTTATAAAAAAATGTAAATTTTGTTTAAATAATTTTATTTTCATGAAATCTAATTAGAAATGTAGTTTTAAAATTTTTCGGTCGATTATTTTTAAAATTATACCAAAAAAACGTTTTTCTTAAAAATCAAACTAAAACTGCTGTAACTTTTTTATTTCTTTATAAAAAAATGTAAATTTTGTTTAAATAATATTATTTTCATGAAATCTAATTAGAAATGTAGTTTTAAAATTTTTCGGACGATTACTTTTAAAATTATATCAAAAAAACGTTATTTTTTAGAAATAATGCGTTTTTCTTAAAATCAAACAAAAACTGCTGTAACTTTTTTATTTCTTTATAAAAAAATGTAAATTTTGTTTTGTTTAAATAATTTTATTTTCATGAAATCTAATTAGAAATGTATTTTTAAAATTTTTCGGTCGATTATTTTTAAAATTATACCAAAAAAACGTTTTTCTTAAAAATCAAACTAAAACTGCTGTAACTTTTTTATTTCTTTATAAAAAAATGTAAATTTTGTTTAAATAATATTATTTTCATGAAATCTAATTAGAAATGTAGTTTTAAAATTTTTCGGACGATTACTTTTAAAATTATATCAAAAAAACGTTATTTTTTAGAAATAATGCGTTTTTCTTAAAAATCAAACAAAAACTGCTGTAACTTTTTTATTTCTTTATAAAAAAATGTAAATTTTATTTAAATAATTTTATTTTCATGAAATCTAATTAGAAATGTAGTTTTAAAATTTTTCGGTCGATTATTTTTAAAATTATACCAAAAAAACGTTTTTCTTAAAAATCAAACTAAAACTGCTGTAACTTTTTTATTTCTTTATAAAAAAATGTGAATTTTGTTTAAATAATATTATTTTCATGAAATCTAATTAGAAATGTAGTTTTAAAATTTTTCGGACGATTACTTTTAAAATTATATCAAAAAAACGTTATTTTTTAGAAATAATGCGTTTTTCTTAAAAATCAAACAAAAACTGCTGTAACTTTTTTATTTCTTTATAAAAAAATGTAAATTTTGTTTAAATAATTTTATTTTCATGAAATCTAATTAGAAATGTAGTTTTAAAATTTTTCGGTCGATTATTTTTAAAATTATACCAAAAAAACGTTTTTCTTAAAAATCAAACTAAAACTGCTGTAACTTTTTTATTTCTTTATAAAAAAATGTAAATTTTGTTTAAATAATATGATTTTCATGAAATCTAATTAGAAATGTAGTTTTAAAATTTTTCGGACGATTACTTTTAAAATTATATCAAAAAAACGTTATTTTTTAGAAATAATGCGTTTTTCTTAAAAATCAAACAAAAACTGCTGTAACTTTTTTATTTCTTTATAAAAAAATGTAAATTTTGTTTAAATAATTTTATTTTCATGAAATCTAATTAGAAATGTAGTTTTAAAATTTTTCGGTCGATTATTTTTAAAATTATACCAAAAAAACGTTTTTCTTAAAAATCAAACAAAAACTGCTGTAACTTTTTTATTTCTTTATAAAAAAATGTAAATTTTGTTTAAATAATTTTATTTTCATGAAATCTAATTAGAAATGTAGTTTTAAAATTTTTCGGTCGATTATTTTTAAAATTATACCAAAAAAACGTTTTTCTTAAAAATCAAACTAAAACTGCTGTAACTTTTTTATTTCTTTATAAAAAAATGTAAATTTTGTTTAAATAATATTATTTTCATGAAATTTGATTAGAAATGTAGTTTTAAAATTTTTCGGACGATTACTTTTAAAATTATATCAAAAAAACGTTTTTCTTAAAAATCACACAAAAACTGCAGAAACTTTTTTATTTCTTTATAAAAAAATGTAAATTTTGTTTAAATAATTTTATTTTCATGAAATCTAATTAGAAATGTAGTTTTAAAATTTTTCGGACGATTACTTTTAAAATTATATCAAAAAAACGTTATTTTTTAGAAATAATGCGTTTTTCTTAAAAATCAAACAAAAACTGCTGTAACTTTTTTATTTCTTTATAAAAAAATGTAAATTTTGTTTAAATAATTTTATTTTCATGAAATCTAATTAGAAATGTAGTTTTAAAATTTTTCGGTCGATTATTTTTAAAATTATACCAAAAAAACGTTTTTCTTAAAAATCACACAAAAACTGCAGAAACTTTTTTATTTCTTTATAAAAAAATGTAAATTTTGTTTAAATAATATTATTTTCATGAAATCTAATTAGAAATGTAGTTTTAAAATTTTTCGGACGATTACTTTTAAAATTATATCAAAAAAACGTTATTTTTTAGAAATAATGCGTTTTTCTTAAAAATCAAACAAAAACTGCTGTAACTTTTTTATTTCTTTATAAAAAAATGTAAATTTTGTTTAAATAATTTTATTTTCATGAAATCTAATTAGAAATGTAGTTTTAAAATTTTTCGGTCGATTATTTTTAAAATTATACCAAAAAAACGTTTTTCTTAAAAATCACACAAAAACTGCAGAAACTTTTTTATTTCTTTATAAAAGAATGTAAATTTTGTTTAAATAATATTATTTTCATGAAATCTAATTAGAAATGTAGTTTTAAAATTTTTCGGACGATTACTTTTAAAATTATATCAAAAAAACGTTATTTTTTAGAAATAATGCGTTTTTCTTAAAAATCAAACAAAAACTGCTGTAACTTTTTTATTTCTTTATAAAAAAATGTAAATTTTGTTTAAATAATTTTATTTTCATGAAATCTAATTAGAAATGTAGTTTTAAAATTTTTCGGTCGATTATTTTTAAAATTATACCAAAAAAACGTTTTTCTTAAAAATCAAACTAAAACTGCTGTAACTTTTTTATTTCTTTATAAAAAAATGTAAATTTTGTTTAAATAATATTATTTTCATGAAATCTAATTAGAAATGTAGTTTTAAAATTTTTCGAACGATTACTTTTAAAATTATATCAAAAAAACGTTATTTTTTAGAAATAATGCGTTTTTCTTAAAAATCAAACAAAAACTGCTGTAACTTTTTTATTTCTTTATAAAAAAATGTAAATTTTGTTTAAATAATTTTATTTTCATGAAATCTAATTAGAAATGTAGTTTTAAAATTTTTCGGTCGATTATTTTTAAAATTATACCAAAAAAAACGTTTTTCTTAAAAATCACACAAAAACTGCAGAAACTTTTTTATTTCTTTATAAAAAAATGTAAATTTTGTTTAAATAATTTTATTTTCATGAAATCTAATTAGAAATGTAGTTTTAAATTTTTTCGGACGATTACTTTTAAAATTATATCAAAAAAACGTTATTTTTTAGAAATAATGCGTTTTTCTTAAAAATCAAACAAAAACTGCTGTAACTTTTTTATTTCTTTATAAAAAAATGTAAATTTTGTTTAAATAATATTATTTTCATGAAATCTAATTAGAAATGTAGTTTTAAAATTTTTCGAACGATTACTTTTAAAATTATATCAAAAAAACGTAAATTTTTAGAAATAATGCGTTTTTCTTAAAAATCAAACAAAAACTGCTGTAACTTTTTTATTTCTTTATAAAGAAATGTAAATTTTGTTTAAATAATTTTATTTTCATGAAATCTAATTAGAAATGTAGTTTTAAAATTTTTCGGTCGATTATTTTTAAAATTATACCAAAAAAACGTTTTTCTTAAAAATCAAACTAAAACTGCTGTAACTTTTTTATTTCTTTATAAAAAAATGAAAATTTTGTTTAAATAATATTATTTTCATGAAATCTAATTAGAAATGTAGTTTTAAAATTTTTCGGACGATTACTTTTAAAATTATATCAAAAAAACGTTATTTTTTAGAAATAATGCGTTTTTCTTAAAAATCAAACAAAAACTGCTGTAACTTTTTTATTTCTTTATAAAAAAATGTAAATTTTGTTTAAATAATTTTATTTTCATGAAATCTAATTAGAAATGTAGTTTTAAAATTTTTCGGTCGATTATTTTTAAAATTATACCAAAAAAACGTTTTTCTTAAAAATCACACAAAAACTGCAGAAACTTTTTTATTTCTTTATAAAAAAATGTAAATTTTGTTTAAATAATTTTATTTTCATGAAATCTAATTAGAAATGTAGTTTTAAAATTTTTCGGACGATTACTTTTAAAATTATATCAAAAAAACGTAAATTTTTAGAAATAATGCGTTTTTCTTAAAAATCAAACAAAAACTGCTGTAACTTTTTTATTTCTTTATAAAGAAATGTAAATTTTGTTTAAATAATTTTATTTTCATGAAATCTAATTAGAAATGTAGTTTTAAAATTTTTCGGTCGATTATTTTTAAAATTATACCAAAAAAACGTTTTTCTTAAAAATCAAACTAAAACTGCTGTAACTTTTTTATTTCTTTATAAAAAAATGAAAATTTTGTTTAAATAATATTATTTTCATGAAATCTAATTAGAAATGTAGTTTTAAAATTTTTCGGACGATTACTTTTAAAATTATATCAAAAAAACGTTATTTTTTAGAAATAATGCGTTTTTCTTAAAAATCAAACAAAAACTGCTGTAACTTTTTTATTTCTTTATAAAAAAATGTAAATTTTGTTTAAATAATTTTATTTTCATGAAATCTAATTAGAAATGTAGTTTTAAAATTTTTCGGTCGATTATTTTTAAAATTATACCAAAAAAACGTTTTTCTTAAAAATCACACAAAAACTGCAGAAACTTTTTTATTTCTTTATAAAAAAATGTAAATTTTGTTTAAATAATTTTATTTTCATGAAATCTAATTAGAAATGTAGTTTTAAAATTTTTCGGACGATTACTTTTAAAATTATATCAAAAAAACGTTATTTTTTAGAAATAATGCGTTTTTCTTAAAAATCAAACAAAAACTGCTGTAACTTTTTTATTTCTTTATAAAAAAATGTAAATTTTGTTTAAATAATTTTATTTTCATGAAATCTAATTAGAAATGTAGTTTTAAAATTTTTCGGTCGATTATTTTTAAAATTATACCAAAAAAACGTTTTTCTTAAAAATCAAACTAAAACTGCTGTAACTTTTTTATTTCTTTATAAAAAAATGTAAATTTTGTTTAAATAATATTATTTTCATGAAATCTAATTAGAAATGTAGTTTTAAAATTTTTCGGACGATTACTTTTAAAATTATATCAAAAAAACGTTATTTTTTAGAAATAATGCGTTTTTCTTAAAAATCAAACAAAAACTGCTGTAACTTTTTTATTTCTTTATAAAAAAATGTAAATTTTGTTTAAATAATTTTATTTTCATGAAATCTAATTAGAAATGTAGTTTTAAAATTTTTCGGTCGATTATTTTTAAAATTATACCAAAAAAACGTTTTTCTTAAAAATCACACAAAAACTGCAGAAACTTTTTTATTTCTTTATAAAAAAATGTAAATTTTATTTAAATAATTTTATTTTCATGAAATCTAATTAGAAATGTAGTTTTAAAATTTTTCGGACGATTACTTTTAAAATTAT
>CAXARA010001228.1:0-27517 GCA_963971135.1 Stenus bimaculatus
GGACGATTACTTTTAAAATTATATCAAAAAAACGTTATTTTTTAGAAATAATGCGTTTTTCTTAAAAATCAAACAAAAACTGCTGTAACTTTTTTATTTCTTTATAAAAAATGTAAATTTTGTTTAAATAATTTTATTTTCATGAAATCTAATTAGAAATGTAGTTTTAAAATTTTTCGGTCGATTATTTTTAAAATTATACCAAAAAACGTTTTTCTTAAAAATCAAACTAAAACTGCTGTAACTTTTTTATTTCTTTATAAAAAAATGTAAATTTTGATTAAATAATATTATTTTCATGAAATCTAATTAGAAATGTAGTTTTAAAATTTTTCGGACGATTACTTTTAATATTATATCAAAAAAACGTTATTTTTTAGAAATAATGCGTTTTTCTTAAAATCAAACAAAAACTGCTGTAACTTTTTTATTTCTTTATAAAAAAATGTAAATTTTGTTTAAATAATTTTATTTTCATGAAATCTTATTAGAAATGTAGTTTTAAAATTTTTCGGTCGATTATTTTTAAAATTATACCAAAAAAACGTTTTTCTTAAAAATCAAACTAAAACTGCTGTAACTTTTTTATTTCTTTATAAAAAAAAGTAAATTTTGTTTAAATAATTTTATTTTCATGAAATCTAATTAGAAATGTAGTTTTAAAATTTTTCGGTCGATTATTTTAAAATTATACCAAAAAAACGTTTTTCTTAAAAATCAAACTAAAACTGCTGTAACTTTTTTATTTCTTTATAAAAAAATGTAAATTTTGTTTAAATAATATTATTTTCATGAAATCTAATTAGAAATGTAGTTTTAAAATTTTTCGGACGATTACTTTTAAAATTATATCAAAAAAACGTTATTTTTTAGAAATAATGCGTTTTTCTTAAAAATCAAACAAAAACTGCTGTAACTTTTTTATTTCTTTATAAAAAAATGTAAATTTTGTTTAAATAATTTTATTTTCATGAAATCTAATTAGAAATGTAGTTTTAAAATTTTTCGGTCAATTATTTTAAAATTATACCAAAAAAACGTTTTTCTTAAAATCAAACAAAAACTGCAGAAACTTTTTATTTCTTTATAAAAAAATGTAAATTTTGTTTAAATAATTTTATTTTCATGAAATCTAATTAGAAATGTAGTTTTAAAATTTTTCTTACGATTACTTTTAAAATTATATCAAAAAAACGTTATTTTTAGAAATAATGCGTTTTTCTTAAAAATCAAACAAAAACTGCTGTAACTTTTTTATTTCTTTATAAAAAAATGTAAATTTTGTTTAAATAATTTTATTTTCATGAAATCTAATTAGAAATGTAGTTTTAAAATTTTTCGGTCGATTATTTTTAAAATTATACCAAAAAAACGTTTTTCTTAAAAATCAAACTAAAACTGCTGTAACTTTTTTATTTCTTTATAAAAAAATGAAAATTTTGTTTAAATAATATTATTTTCATGAAATCTAAGTAGAAATGTAGTTTTAAAATTTTTCGGACGATTACTTTAAAATTATATCAAAAAAACGTTATTTTTTAGAAATAATGCGTTTTTCTTAAAAATCAAACAAAAACTGCTGTAACTTTTTTATTTCTTTATAAAAAAATGTAAATTTTGTTTAAATAATTTTATTTTCATGAAATCTAATTAGAAATGTAGTTTTAAAATTTTTCGGTCGATTATTTTTAAAATTATACCAAAAAAACGTTTTTCTTAAAAATCACACAAAAACTGCAGAAACTTTTTTATTTCTTTATAAAAAAATGTAAATTTTGTTTAAATAATTTTATTTTCATGAAATCTAATTAGAAATGTAGTTTTAAAATTTTTCGGACGATTACTTTTAAAATTATATCAAAAAAACGTTATTTTTTAGAAATAATGCGTTTTTCTTAAAAATCAAACAAAAACTGCTGTAACTTTTTTATTGCTTTATAAAAAAATGTAAATTTTGTTTAAATAATTTTATTTTCATGAAATCTAATTAGAAATGTAGTTTTAAAATTTTTCGGTCGATTATTTTTAAAATTATACCAAAAAAAACGTTTTTCTTAAAAATCAAACTAAAACTGCTGTAACTTTTTTATTTCTTTATAAAAAAATATAAATTTTGTTTAAATAATTTTATTTTCATGAAATCTAATTAGAAATGTAGTTTTAAAATTTTTCGGTCGATTATTTTTAAAATTATACCAAAAAAACGTTTTTCTTAAAAATCAAACTAAAACTGCTGTAACTTTTTTATTTCTTTATAAAAAAATGTAAATTTTGTTTAAATAATATTATTTTCATGAAATCTAATTAGAAATGTAGTTTTAAAATTTTTCGGACGATTACTTTTAAAATTATATCAAAAAAACGTTATTTTTTAGAAATAATGCGTTTTTCTTAAAAATCAAACAAAAACTGCTGTAACTTTTTTATTTCTTTATAAAAAAATGTAAATTTTGTTTAAATAATTTTATTTTCATGAAATCTAATTAGAAATGTAGTTTTAAAATTTTTCGGTCGATTATTTTTAAAATTATACCAAAAAAACGTTTTTCTTAAAAATCACACAAAAACTGCAGAAACTTTTTTATTTCTTTATAAAAGAATGTAAATTTTGTTTAAATAATTTTATTTTCATGAAATCTAATTAGAAATGTAGTTTTAAAATTTTTCGGTCGATTATTTTTAAAATTATACCAAAAAAAACGTTTTTCTTAAAAATCAAACTAAAACTGCTGTAACTTTTTTATTTCTTTATAAAAAAATGTAAATTTTGTTTAAATAATATTATTTTCATGAAATCTAAATAGAAATGTAGTTTTAAAATTTTTCGGACGATTACTTTTAAAATTATATCAAAAAAACGTTATTTTTTAGAAATAATGCGTTTTTCTTAAAAATCAAACAAAAACTGCTGTAACTTTTTTATTTCTTTATAAAAAAATGTAAATTTTGTTTAAATAAATTTATTTTCATGAAATCTAATTAGAAATGTAGTTTTAAAATTTTTCGGTCGATTATTTTTAAAATTATACCAAAAAAACGTTTTTCTTAAAAATCACACAAAAACTGCAGAAACTTTTTTATTTCTTTATAAAAAAATGTAAATTTTGTTTAAATAATTTTATTTTCATGAAATCTAATTAGAAATGTAGTTTTAAAATTTTTCGGACGATTACTTTTAATATTATATCAAAAAAACGTTATTTTTTAGAAATAATGCGTTTTTCTTAAAAATCAAACAAAAACTGCTGTAACTTTTTTATTTCTTTATAAAAAAATGTAAATTTTGTTTAAATAATTTTATTTTCATGAAATCTAATTAGAAATGTAGTTTTAAAATTTTTCGGTCGATTATTTTTAAAATTATACCAAAAAAACGTTTTTCTTAAAAATCAAACTAAAACTGCTGTAACTTTTTTATTTCTTTATAAAAAAATGTAAATTTTGTTTAAATAATATTATTTTCATGAAATCTAATTAGAAATGTAGTTTTAAAATTTTTCGGACGATTACTTTTAAAATTATATCAAAAAAACGTTATTTTTTAGAAATAATGCGTTTTTCTTAAAAATCAAACAAAAACTGCTGTAACTTTTTTATTTCTTTATAAAAAAATGTAAATTTTGTTTAAATAAATTTATTTTCATGAAATCTAATTAGAAATGTAGTTTTAAAATTTTTCGGTCGATTATTTTTAAAATTATACCAAAAAAACGTTTTTCTTAAAAATCACACAAAAACTGCAGAAACTTTTTTATTTCTTTATAAAAAAATGTAAATTTTGTTTAAATAATTTTATTTTCATGAAATCTAATTAGAAATGTAGTTTTAAAATTTTTCGGACGATTACTTTTAATATTATATCAAAAAAACGTTATTTTTTAGAAATAATGCGTTTTTCTTAAAAATCAAACAAAAACTGCTGTAACTTTTTTATTTCTTTATAAAAAAATGTAAATTTTGTTTAAATAATTTTATTTTCATGAAATCTAATTAGAAATGTAGTTTTAAAATTTTTCGGTCGATTATTTTTAAAATTATACCAAAAAAAACGTTTTTCTTAAAAATCAAACTAAAACTGCTGTAACTTTTTTATTTCTTTATAAAAAAATGTAAATTTTGTTTAAATAATATTATTTTCATGAAATCTAATTAGAAATGTAGTTTTAAAATTTTTCGGACGATTACTTTTAAAATTATATCAAAAAAACGTTATTTTTTAGAAATAATGCGTTTTTCTTAAAAATCAAACAAAAACTGCTGTAACTTTTTTATTTCTTTATAAAAAAATGTAAATTTTGTTTAAATAATTTTATTTTCATGAAATCTAATTAGAAATGTAGTTTTAAAATTTTTCGGTCGATTATTTTTAAAATTATACCAAAAAAACGTTTTTCTTAAAAATCACACAAAAACTGCAGAAACTTTTTTATTTCTTTATAAAAAAATGTAAATTTTGTTTAAATAATTTTATTTTCATGAAATCTAATTAGAAATGTAGTTTTAAAATTTTTCGGACGATTACTTTTAAAATTATATCAAAAAAACGTTATTTTTAGAAATAATGCGTTTTTCTTAAAAATCAAACAAAAACTGCTGTAACTGTTTTATTTCTTTATAAAAAAATGTAAATTTTGTTTAAATAATTTTATTTTCATGAAATCTAATTAGAAATGTAGTTTTAAAATTTTTCGGTCGATTATTTTTAAAATTATACCAAAAAAAACGTTTTTCTTAAAAATCACACAAAAACTGCAGAAACTTTTTTATTTCTTTATAAAAAAATGTAAATTTTGTTTAAATAATTTTATTTTCATGAAATCTAATTAGAAATGTAGTTTTAAAATTTTTCGGACGATTACTTTTAAAATTATATCAAAAAAACGTTATTTTTTAGAAATAATGCGTTTTTCTTAAAAATCAAACAAAAACTGCTGTAACTTTTTTATTTCTTTATAAAAAAATGTAAATTTTGTTTAAATAATTTTATTTTCATGAAATCTAATTGGAAATGTAGTTTTAAAATTTTTCGGTCGATTATTTTTAAAATTATACCAAAAAAACGTTTTTCTTAAAAATCACACAAAAACTGCAGAAACTTTTTTATTTCTTTATAAAAAAATGTAAATTTTGTTTAAATAATATTATTTTCATGAAATCTAATTAGAAATGTAGTTTTAAAATTTTTCGGACGATTACTTTTAAAATTATATCAAAAAAACGTTATTTTTTAGAAATAATGCGTTTTTCTTAAAAATCAAACAAAAACTGCTGTAACTTTTTTATTTCTTTATAAAAAAATGTAGATTTTGTTTAAATAATTTTATTTTCATGAAATCTAATTAGAAATGTAGTTTTAAAATTTTTCGGTCGATTATTTTTAAAATTATACCAAAAAAACGTTTTTCTTAACAATCAAACTAAAACTGCTGTAACTTTTTTATTTCTTTATAAAAAAATGTAAATTTTGTTTAAATAATATTATTTTCATGAAATCTAATTAGAAATGTAGTTTTAAAATTTTTCGGACGATTACTTTTAAAATTATATCAAAAAAACGTTATTTTTTAGAAATAATGCGTTTTTCTTAAAAATCAAACAAAAACTGCTGTAACTTTTTTATTTCTTTATAAAAAAATGTAAATTTTGTTTAAATAATTTTATTTTCATGAAATCTAAATAGAAATGTAGTTTTAAAATTTTTCGGTCGATTATTTTTAAAATTATACCAAAAAAACGTTTTTCTTAAAAATCACACAAAAACTGCAGAAACTTTTTTATTTCTTTATAAAAGAATGTAAATTTTGTTTAAATAATATTATTTTCATGAAATCTAATTAGAAATGTAGTTTTAAAATTTTTCGGACGATTACTTTTAAAATTATATCAAAAAAACGTTATTTTTTAGAAATAATGCGTTTTTCTTAAAAATCAAACAAAAACGGCTGTAACTTTTTTATTTCTTTATAAAAAAATGTAAATTTTGTTTAAATAATTTTATTTTCATGAAATCTAATTAGAAATGTAGTTTTAAAATTTTTCGGTCGATTATTTTTAAAATTATACCAAAAAAACGTTTTTCTTAAAAATCACACAAAAACTGCAGAAACTTTTTTATTTCTTTATAAAAAAATGTAAATTTTGTTTAAATAATATTATTTTCATGAAATCTAATTAGAAATGTAGTTTTAAAATTTTTCGGACGATTACTTTTAAAATTATATCAAAAAAACGTTATTTTTTAGAAATAATGCGTTTTTCTTAAAAATCAAACAAAAACTGCTGTAACTTTTATATTTCTTTATAAAAAAATGTAAATTTTGTTTAAATAATATTATTTTTATGAAATCTAATTAGAAATGTAGTTTTTAAATTTTTCGGACGATTACTTTTAAAATTATATCAAAAAAACGTTATTTTTTAGAAATAATGCGTTTTTCTTAAAAATCAAACAAAAACTGCTGTAACTTTTTTATTTCTTTATAAAAAAATGTAAATTTTGTTTAAATAATTTTATTTTCATGAAATCTAATTAGAAATGTAGTTTTAAAATTTTTCGGTCGATTATTTTTAAAATTATACCAAAAAAACGTTTTTCTTAAAAATCACACAAAAACTGCAGAAACTTTTTTATTTCTTTATAAAAAAATGTAAATTTTGTTTAAATAATATTATTTTCATGAAATCTAATTAGAAATGTAGTTTTAAAATTTTTCGGACGATTACTTTTAAAATTATATCAAAAAAACGTTATTTTTTAGAAATAATGCGTTTTTCTTAAAAATCAAACAAAAACTGCTGTAACTTTTTTATTTCTTTATAAAAAAATGTAAATTTTGTTTAAATAATTTTATTTTCATGAAATCTAATTAGAAATGTAGTTTTAAAATTTTTCGGACGATTACTTTTAAAATTATATCAAAAAAACGTTATTTTTTAGAAATAATGCGTTTTTCTTAAAAATCAAACAAAAACTGCTGTAACTTTTTTATTTCTTTATAAAAAAATGTAAATTTTGTTTAAATAAATTTATTTTCATGAAATCTAATTAGAAATGTAGTTTTAAAATTTTTCGGTCGATTATTTTTAAAATTATACCAAAAAAACGTTTTTCTTAAAAATCAAACTAAAACTGCTGTAACTTTTTTATTTCTTTATAAAAAAATGTAAATTTTGTTTAAATAATATTATTTTCATGAAATCTAATTAGAAATGTAGTTTTAAAATTTTTCGGACGATTACTTTTAAAATTATATCAAAAAAACGTTATTTTTTAGAAATAATGCGTTTTTCTTAAAAATCAAACAAAAACTGCTGTAACTTTTTTATTTCTTTATAAAAAAATGTAAATTTTGTTTAAATAATATTATTTTCATGAAATCTAATTAGAAATGTAGTTTTAAAATTTTTCGGACGATTACTTTTAAAATTATATCAAAAAAACGTAATTTTTTAGAAATAATGCGTTTTTCTTAAAAATCAAACAAAAACTGCTGTAACTTTTTTATTTCTTTATAAAAATATGTAAATTTTGTTTAAATAATTTTATTTTCATGAAATCTAATTAGAAATGTAGTTTTAAAATTTTTCGGTCGATTATTTTTAAAATTATACCAAAAAAACATTTTTCTTAAAAATCAAACTAAAACTGCTGTAACTTTTTTATTTCTTTATAAAAAAATGTAAATTTTGTTTAAATAATATTATTTTCATGAAATCTAATTAGAAATGTAGTTTTAAAATTTTTCGGATGATTACTTTTAAAATTATATCAAAAAAACGTTATTTTTTAGAAATAATGCGTTTTTCTTAAAAATCAAACAAAAACTGCTGTAACTTTTTTATTTCTTTATAAAAAAATGTAAATTTTGTTTAAATAATTTTATTTTCATGAAATCTAATTAGAAATGTAGTTTTAAAATTTTTCGGTCGATTATTTTTAAAATTATACCAAAAAAACGTTTTTCTTAAAAATCACACAAAAACTGCAGAAACTTTTTTATTTCTTTATAAAAAAATGTAAATTTTGTTTAAATAATTTTATTTTCATGAAATCTAATTAGAAATGTAGTTTTAAAATTTTTCGGACGATTACTTTTAAAATTATATCAAAAAAACGTTATTTTTTAGAAATAATGCGTTTTTCTTAAAAATCAAACAAAAACTGCTGTAACTTTTTTATTTCTTTATAAAAAAATGTAAATTTTGTTTAAATAATTTTATTTTCATGAAATCTAATTAGAAATGTAGTTTTAAAATTTTTCGGTCGATTATTTTTAAAATTATACCAAAAAAACGTTTTTCTTAAAAATCACACAAAAACTGCAGAAACTTTTTTATTTTTTTATAAAAAAATGTAAATTTTGTTTAAATAATTTTATTTTCATGAAATCTAATTAGAAATGTAGTTTTAAAATTTTTCGGACGATTACTTTTAAAATTATATCAAAAAAACGTTATTTTTTAGAAATAATGCGTTTTTCTTAAAAATCAAACAAAAACTGCTGTAACTTTTTTATTTCTTTATAAAAAAATGTAAATTTTGTTTAAATAATTTTATTTTCATGAAATCTAATTAGAAATGTAGTTTTAAAATTTTTCGGTCGATTATTTTTAAAATTATACCAAAAAAACGTTTTTCTTAAAAATCACACAAAAACTGCAGAAACTTTTTTATTTCTTTATAAAAAAATGTAAATTTTGTTTAAATAATATTATTTTCATGAAATCTAATTAGAAATGTAGTTTTAAAATTTTTCGGACGATTACTTTTAAAATTATATCAAAAAAACGTTATTTTTTAGAAATAATGCGTTTTTCTTAAAAATCAAACAAAAACTGCTGTAACTTTTTTATTTCTTTATAAAAAAATGTAAATTTTGTTTAAATAATTTTATTTTCATGAAATCTAATTAGAAATGTAGTTTTAAAATTAATCGGTCGATTATTTTTAAAATTATACCAAAAAAACGTTTTTCTTAAAAATGACACAAAAACTGCAGAAACTTTTTTATTTCTTTATAAAAAAATGTAAATTTTGTTTAAATAATATTATTTTCATGAAATCTAATTAAAAATGTAGTTTTAAAATTTTTCGGACGATTACTTTTAAAATTATATAAAAAAAAACGTTATTTTTTAGAAATAATGCGTTTTTCTTAAAAATCAAACAAAAACTGCTGTAACTTTTTTATTTCTTTATAAAAAAATGTAAATTTTGTTTAAATAATTTTATTTTCATGAAATCTAATTAGAAATGTAGTTTTAAAATTTTTCGGTCGATTATTTTTAAAATTATACCAAAAAAACGTTTTTCTTAAAAATCAAACTAAAACTGCTGTAACTTTTTTATTTCTTTATAAAAAAATGTAAATTTTGTTTAAATAATATTATTTTCATGAAATCTAATTAGAAATGTAGTTTTAAAATTTTTCGGACGATTACTTTTAAAATTATATCAAAAAAACGTTATTTTTTAGAAATAATGCGTTTTTCTTAAAAATCAAACAAAAACTGCTGTAACTTTTTTATTTCTTTATAAAAAAATGTAAATTTTGTTTAAATAATTTTATTTTCATGAAATCTAATTAGAAATGTAGTTTTAAAATTTTTCGGTCGATTATTTTTAAAATTATACCAAAAAAACGTTTTTCTTAAAAATCACACAAAAACTGCAGAAACTTTTTTATTTCTTTATAAAAAAATGTAAATTTTGTTTAAATAATATTATTTTCATGAAATCTAATTAGAAATGTAGTTTTAAAATTTTTCGGACGATTACTTTTAAAATTATATCAAAAAAACGTTATTTTTTAGAAATAATGCGTTTTTCTTAAAAATCAAACAAAAACTGCTGTAACTTTTTTATTTCTTTATAAAAAAATGTAAATTTTGTTTAAATAATTTTATTTTCATGAAATCTAATTAGAAATGTAGTTTTAAAATTTTTCGGTCGATTATTTTTAAAATTATACCAAAAAAACGTTTTTCTTAAAAATCAAACTAAAACTGCTGTAACTTTTTTATTTCTTTATAAAAAAATGTAAATTTTGTTTAAATAATATTATTTTCATGAAATCTAATTAGAAATGTAGTTTTAAAGTTTTTCGGACGATTACTTTTAAAATTATATCAAAAAAACGTTATTTTTTAGAAATAATGCGTTTTTCTTAAAAATCAAACAAAAACTGCTGTTACTTTTTTATTTCTTTATAAAAAAATGTAAATTTTGTTTAAATAATTTTATTTTCATGAAATCTAATTAGAAATGTAGTTTTAAAATTTTTCGGTCGATTATTTTTAAAATTATACCAAAAAAACGTTTTTCTTAAAAATCAAACTAAAACTGCTGTAACTTTTTTATTTCTTTATAAAAAAATGTAAATTTTGTTTAAATAATATTATTTTCATGAAATCTAATTAGAAATGTAGTTTTAAAATTTTTCGGACGATTACTTTTAAAATTATATCAAAAAAACGTTATTTTTTAGAAATAATGCGTTTTTCTTAAAAATCAAACAAAAACTGCTGTAACTTTTTTATTTCTTTATAAAAAAATGTAAATTTTGTTTAAATAATTTTATTTTCATGAAATCTAATTAGAAATGTAGTTTTAAAATTTTTCGGTCGATTATTTTTAAAATTATACCAAAAAAACATTTTTCTTAAAAATCAAACTAAAACTGCTGTAACTTTTTTATTTCTTTATAAAAAAATGTAAATTTTGTTTAAATAATATTATTTTCATGAAATCTAATTAGAAATGTAGTTTTAAAATTTTTCGGACGATTACTTTTAAAATTATATCAAAAAAACGTTATTTTTTAGAAATAATGCGTTTTTCTTAAAAATCAAACAAAAACTGCTGTAACTTTTTTATTTCTTTATAAAAAAATGTAAATTTTGTTTAAATAATTTTATTTTCATGAAATCTAATTAGAAATGTAGTTTTAAAATTTTTCGGTCGATTATTTTTAAAATTATACCAAAAAAACGTTTTTCTTAAAAATCACACAAAAACTGCAGAAACTTTTTTATTTCTTTATAAAAAAATGTAAATTTTGTTTAAATAATATTATTTTCATGAAATCTAATTAGAAATGTAGTTTTAAAATTTTTCGGACGATTACTTTTAAAATTATATCAAAAAAACGTTATTTTTTAGAAATAATGCGTTTTTCTTAAAAATCAAACAAAAACTGCTGTAACTTTTTTATTTCTTTATAAAAAAATGTAAATTTTGTTTAAATAATTTTATTTTCATGAAATCTAATTAGAAATGTAGTTTTAAAATTTTTCGGTCGATTATTTTTAAAATTATACCAAAAAAACGTTTTTCTTAAAAATCAAACTAAAACTGCTGTAACTTTTTTATTTCTTTATAAAAAAATTTAAATTTTGTTTAAATAATATTATTTTCATGAAATCTAATTAGAAATGTAGTTTTAAAATTTTTCGGTCGATTACTTTTAAAATTATATCAAAAAAACGTTATTTTTTAGAAATAATGCGTTTTTCTTAAAAATCAAACAAAAACTGCTGTAACTTTTTTATTTCTTTATAAAAAAATGTAAATTTTGTTTAAATAATTTTATTTTCATGAAATCTAATTAGAAATGTAGTTTTAAAATTTTTCGGTCGATTATTTTTAAAATTATACCAAAAAAACGTTTTTCTTAAAAATCACACAAAAACTGCAGAAACTTTTTTATTTTTTTATAAAAAAATGTAAATTTTGTTTAAATAATTTTATTTTCATGAAATCTAATTAGAAATGTAGTTTTAAAATTTTTCGGACGATTACTTTTAAAATTATATCAAAAAAACGTTATTTTTTAGAAATAATGCGTTTTTCTTAAAAATCAAACAAAAACTGCTGTAACTTTTTTATTTCTTTATAAAAAAATGTAAATTTTGTTTAAATAATTTTATTTTCATGAAATCTAATTAGAAATGTAGTTTTAAAATTTTTCGGTCGATTATTTTTAAAATTATACCAAAAAAACGTTTTTCTTAAAAATCACACAAAAACTGCAGAAACTTTTTTATTTCTTTATAAAAAAATGTAAATTTTGTTTAAATAATATTATTTTCATGAAATCTAATTAGAAATGTAGTTTTAAAATTTTTCGGAAGATTACTTTTAAAATTATATCAAAAAAACGTTATTTTTTAGAAATAATGCGTTTTTCTTAAAAATCAAACAAAAACTGCTGTAATTTTTTTATTTCTTTATAAAAAAATGTAAATTTTGTTTAAATAATATTATTTTCATGAAATCTAATTAGAAATGTAGTTTTAAAATTTTTCGGACGATTACTTTTAAAATTATATCAAAAAAACGTTATTTTTTAGAAATAATGCGTTTTTCTTAAAAATCAAACAAAAACTGCTGTAACTTTTTTATTTCTTTATAAAAAAATGTAAATTTTGTTTAAATAATTTTATTTTCATGAAATCTAATTAGAAATGTAGTTTTAAAATTAATCGGTCGATTATTTTTAAAATTATACCAAAAAAACGTTTTTCTTAAAAATGACACAAAAACTGCAGAAACTTTTTTATTTCTTTATAAAAAAATGTAAATTTTGTTTAAATAATATTATTTTCATGAAATCTAATTAGAAATGTAGTTTTAAAATTTTTCGGACGATTACTTTTAAAATTATATAAAAAAAAACGTTATTTTTTAGAAATAATGCGTTTTTCTTAAAAATCAAACAAAAACTGCTGTAACTTTTTTATTTCTTTATAAAAAAATGTAAATTTTGTTTAAATAATTTTATTTTCATGAAATCTAATTAGAAATGTAGTTTTAAAATTTTTCGGTCGATTATTTTTAAAATTATACCAAAAAAACGTTTTTCTTAAAAATCAAACTAAAACTGCTGTAACTTTTTTATTTCTTTATAAAAAAATGTAAATTTTGTTTAAATAATATTATTTTCATGAAATCTAATTAGAAATGTAGTTTTAAAATTTTTCGGACGATTACTTTTAAAATTATATCAAAAAAACGTTATTTTTTAGAAATAATGCGTTTTTCTTAAAAATCAAACAAAAACTGCTGTAACTTTTTTATTTCTTTATAAAAAAATGTAAATTTTGTTTAAATAATTTTATTTTCATGAAATCTAATTAGAAATGTAGTTTTAAAATTTTTCGGTCGATTATTTTTAAAATTATACCAAAAAAACGTTTTTCTTAAAAATCACACAAAAACTGCAGAAACTTTTTTATTTCTTTATAAAAAAATGTAAATTTTGTTTAAATAATATTATTTTCATGAAATCTAATTAGAAATGTAGTTTTAAAATTTTTCGGACGATTACTTTTAAAATTATATCAAAAAAACGTTATTTTTTAGAAATAATGCGTTTTTCTTAAAAATCAAACAAAAACTGCTGTAACTTTTTTATTTCTTTATAAAAAAATGTAAATTTTGTTTAAATAATTTTATTTTCATGAAATCTAATTAGAAATGTAGTTTTAAAATTTTTCGGTCGATTATTTTTAAAATTATACCAAAAAAACGTTTTTCTTAAAAATCAAACTAAAACTGCTGTAACTTTTTTATTTCTTTATAAAAAAATGTAAATTTTGTTTAAATAATATTATTTTCATGAAATCTAATTAGAAATGTAGTTTTAAAATTTTTCGGACGATTACTTTTAAAATTATATCAAAAAAACGTTATTTTTTAGAAATAATGCGTTTTTCTTAAAAATCAAACAAAAACTGCTGTAACTTTTTTATTTTTTTATAAAAAAATGTAAATTTTGTTTAAATAATTTTATTTTCATGAAATCTAATTAGAAATGTAGTTTTAAAATTTTTCGGTCGATTATTTTTAAAATTATACCAAAAAAACGTTTTTCTTAAAAATCAAACTAAAACTGCTGTAACTTTTTTATTTCTTTATAAAAAAATGTAAATTTTGTTTAAATAATATTATTTTCATGAAATCTAATTAGAAATGTAGTTTTAAAATTTTTCGGACGATTTCTTTTAAAATTATATCAAAAAAACGTTATTTTTTAGAAATAATGCGTTTTTCTTAAAAATCAAACAAAAACTGCTGTAACTTTTTTATTTCTTTATAAAAAAATGTAAATTTTGTTTAAATAATTTTATTTTCATGAAATCTAATTAGAAATGTAGTTTTAAAATTTTTCGGTTGATTATTTTTAAAATTATACCAAAAAAACGTTTTTCTTAAAAATCAAACTAAAACTGCTGTAACTTTTTTATTTCTTTATAAAAAAATGTAAATTTTGTTTAAATAATATTATTTTCATGAAATCTAATTATAAATGTAGTTTTAAAATTTTTCGGACGATTACTTTTAAAATTATATCAAAAAAACGTTATTTTTTAGAAATAATGCGTTTTTCTTAAAAATCAAACAAAAACTGCTGTAACTTTTTTATTTCTTTATAAAAAAATGTAAATTTTGTTTAAATAATTTTATTTTCATGAAATCTAATTAGAAATGTAGTTTTAAAATTTTTCGGTCGATTATTTTTAAAATTATACCAAAAAAACGTTTTTCTTAAAAATCACACAAAAACTGCAGAAACTTTTTTATTTCTTTATAAAAAAATGTAAATTTTGTTTAAATAATATTATTTTCATGAAATCTAATTAGAAATGTAGTTTTAAAATTTTTCGGACGATTACTTTTAAAATTATATCAAAAAAACGTTATTTTTTAGAAATAATGCGTTTTTCTTAAAAATCAAACAAAAACTGCTGTAACTTTTTTATTTCTTTATAAAAAAATGTAAATTTTGTTTAAATAATTTTATTTTCATAAAATCTAATTAGAAATGTAGTTTTAAAATTTTTCGGTCTATTATTTTTAAAATTATACCAAAAAAACGTTTTTCTTAAAAATCAAACTAAAACTGCTGTAACTTTTTTATTTCTTTATAAAAAAATGTAAATTTTGTTTAAATAATATTATTTTCATGAAATCTAATTAGAAATGTAGTTTTAAAATTTTTCGGACGATTACTTTTAAAATTATATCAAAAAAACGTTATTTTTTAGAAATAATGCGTTTTTCTTAAAAATCAAACAAAAACTGCTGTAACTTTTTTATTTCTTTATAAAAAAATGTAAATTTTGTTTAAATAATTTTATTTTCATGAAATCTAATTAGAAATGTAGTTTTAAAATTTTTCGGTCGATTATTTTTAAAATTATACCAAAAAAACGTTTTTCTTAAAAATCAAACTAAAACTGCTGTAACTTTTTTATTTCTTTATAAAAAAATGTAAATTTTGTTTAAATAATATTATTTTCATGAAATCTAATTATAAATGTAGTTTTAAAATTTTTCGGACGATTACTTTTAAAATTATATCAAAAAAACGTTATTTTTTAGAAATAATGCGTTTTTCTTAAAAATCAAACAAAAACTGCTGTAACTTTTTTATTTCTTTATAAAAAAATGTAAATTTTGTTTAAATAATTTTATTTTCATGAAATCTAATTAGAAATGTAGTTTTAAAATTTTTCGGTCGATTATTTTTAAAATTATACCAAAAAAACGTTTTTCTTAAAAATCACACAAAAACTGCAGAAACTTTTTTATTTCTTTATATAAAAATGCAAATTTTGTTTAAATAATTTTATTTTCATGAAATCTAATTAGAAATGTAGTTTTAAAATTTTTCGGACGATTACTTTTAAAATTATATCAAAAAAACGTTATTTTTTAGAAATAATGCGTTTTTCTTAAAAATCAAACAAAAACTGCTGTAACTTTTTTATTTCTTTATAAAAAAATGTAAATTTTGTTTAAATAATTTTATTTTCATGAAATCTAATTAGAAATGTAGTTTTAAAATTTTTCGGTCGATTATTTTTAAAATTATACCAAAAAAACGTTTTTCTTAAAAATCAAACTAAAACTGCTGTAACTTTTTTATTTCTTTATAAAAAAATGTAAATTTTGTTTAAATAATATTATTTTCATGAAATCTAATTAGAAATGTAGTTTTAAAATTTTTCGGACGATTACTTTTAAAATTATATCAAAAAAACGTTATTTTTTAGAAATAATGCGTTTTTCTTAAAAATCAAACAAAAACTGCTGTAACTTTTTTATTTCTTTATAAAAAAATGTAAATTTTGTTTAAATAATTTTATTTTCATGAAATCTAATTAGAAATGTAGTTTTAAAATTTTTCGGTCGATTATTTTTAAAATTATACCAAAAAAACGTTTTTCTTAAAAATCACACAAAAACTGCAGAAACTTTTTTATTTCTTTATAAAAAAATGTAAATTTTGTTTAAATAATTTTATTTTCATGAAATCTAATTAGAAATGTAGTTTTAAAATTTTTCGGACGATTACTTTTAAAATTATATCAAAAAAACGTTATTTTTTAGAAATAATGCGTTTTTCTTAAAAATCAAACAAAAACTGCTGTAACTTTTTTATTTCTTTATAAAAAAATGTAAATTTTGTTTAAATAATTTTATTTTCATGAAATCTAATTAGAAATGTAGTTTTAAAATTTTTCGGACGATTACTTTTAAAATTATATCAAAAAAACGTTATTTTTTAGAAATAATGCGTTTTTCTTAAAAATCAAACAAAAACTGCTGTAACTTTTTTATTTCTTTATAAAAAATGTAAATTTTGTTTAAATAATTTTATTTTCATGAAATCTAATTAGAAATGTAGTTTTAAAATTTTTCGGGCGATTATTTTTAAAATTATACCAAAAAAACGTTTTTCTTAAAAATCAAACTAAAACTGCTGTAACTTTTTTATTTCTTTATAAAAAAATGTAAATTTTGTTTAAATAATATTATTTTCATGAAATCTAATTAGAAATGTAGTTTTAAAATTTTTCGGACGATTACTTTTAAAATTATATCAAAAAAACGTTATTTTTTTAGAAATAATGCGTTTTTCTTAAAAATCAAACAAAAACTGCTGTAACTTTTTTATTTCTTTATAAAAAAATGTAAATTTTGTTTAAATAATTTTATTTTCATGATTATTTTTAAAATTATACCAAAAAAACGTTTTTCTTAAAAATCAAACTAAAACTGCTGTAACTTTTTTATTTCTTTATAAAAAAATGTAAATTTTGTTTAAATAATTTTATTTTCATGAAATCTAATTAGAAATGTAGTTTTAAAATTTTTCGGTCGATTATTTTTAAAATTATACCAAAAAAACGTTTTTCTTAAAAATCAAACAAAAACTGCAGAAACTTTTTTATTTCTTTATAAAAAAATGTAAATTTTGTTTAAATAATTTTATTTTCATGAAATCTAATTAGAAATGTAGTTTTAAAATTTTTCGGACGATTACTTTTAAAATTATATCAAAAAAACGTTATTTTTTAGAAATAATGCGTTTTTCTTAAAAATCAAACAAAAACTGCTGTAACTTTTTTATTTCTTTATAAAAAAATGTAAATTTTGTTTAAATAATTTTATTTTCATGAAATCTAATTAGAAATGTAGTTTCAAAATTTTTCGGTCAATTATTTTTAAAATTATACCAAAAAAACGTTTTTCTTAAAAATCACACAAAAACTGCAGAAACTTTTTTATTTCTTTATAAAAAAATGTAAATTTTGTTTAAATAATATTATTTTCATGAAATCTAATTAGAAATCTAGTTTTAAAATTTTTCGGATGATTACTTTTAAAATTATATCAAAAAAACGTTATTTTTTAGAAATAATGCGTTTTTCTTAAAAATCAAACAAAAACTGCTGTAACTTTTTTATTTCTTTATAAAAAAATGTAAATTTTGTTTAAATAATTTTATTTTCATGAAATCTAATTAGAAATGTAGTTTTAAAATTTTTCGGTCAATTATTTTTAAAATTATACCAAAAAAACGTTTTTCTTAAAAATCAAACTAAAACTGCTGTAACTTTTTTATTTCTTTATAAAAAAATGTAAATTTTGTTTAAATAATATTATTTTCATGAAATCTAATTAGAAATGTAGTTTTAAAATTTTTCGGACGATTACTTTTAAAATTATATCAAAAAAACGTTATTTTTTAGAAATAATGCGTTTTTCTTAAAAATCAAACAAAAACTGCTGTAACTTTTTTATTTCTTTATAAAAAAATGTAAATTTTGTTTAAATAATTTTATTTTCATGAAATCTAATTAGAAATGTAGTTTTAAAATTTTTCGGTCGATTATTTTTAAAATTATACCAAAAAAACGTTTTTCTTAAAAATCACACAAAAACTGCAGAAACTTTTTTATTTCTTTATAAAAAAATGTAAATTTTGTTTAAATAATTTTATTTTCATGAAATCTAATTAGAAATGTAGTTTTAAAATTTTTCGGACGATTACTTTTAAAATTATATCAAAAAAACGTTATTTTTTAGAAATAATGCGTTTTTCTTAAAAATCAAACAAAAACTGCTGTAACTTTTTTATTTCTTTATAAAAAAATGTAAATTTTGTTTAAATAATTTTATTTTCATGAAATCTAATTAGAAATGTAGCTTTAAAATTTTTCGGTCGATTATTTTTAAAATTATACCAAAAAAACGTTTTTCTTAAAAATCACACAAAAACTGCAGAAACTTTTTTATTTCTTTATAAAAAAATGTAAATTTTGTTTAAATAATATTATTTTTATGAAATCTAATTAGAAATGTAGTTTTAAAATTTTTCGGACGATTACTTTTAAAATTATATCAAAAAAACGTTATTTTTTAGAAATAATGCGTTTTTCTTAAAAATCAAACAAAAACTGCTGTAACTTTTTTATTTCTTTATAAAAAAATGTAAATTTTGTTTAAATAATTTTATTTTCATGAAATCTAATTAGAAATGTAGTTTTAAAATTTTTCGGTCGATTATTTTTAAAATTATACCAAAAAAACGTTTTTCTTAAAAATCAAACTAAAACTGCTGTAACTTTTTTATTTCTTTATAAAAAAATGTAAATTTTGTTTAAATAATATTATTTTCATGAAATCTAATTAGAAATGTAGTTTTAAAATTTTTCGGACGATTACTTTTAAAATTATATCAAAAAAACGTTATTTTTTAGAAATAATGCGTTTTTCTTAAAAATCAAACAAAAACTGCTGTAACTTTTTTATTTCTTTATAAAAAAATGTAAATTTTGTTTAAATAATTTTATTTTCATGAAATCTAATTAGAAATGTAGTTTTAAAATTTTTCGGTCGATTATTTTTAAAATTATACCAAAAAAACGTTTTTCTTAAAAATCACACAAAAACTGCAGAAACTTTTTTATTTCTTTATAAAAAAATGTAAATTTTGTTTAAATAATATTATTTTCATGAAATCTAATTAGAAATGTAGTTTTAAAATTTTTCGGACGATTACTTTTAAAATTATATCAAAAAAACGTTATTTTTTAGAAATAATGCGTTTTTCTTAAAAATCAAACAAAAACTGCTGTAACTTTTTTATTTCTTTATAAAAAAATGTAAATTTTGTTTAAATAATATTATTTTCATGAAATCTAATTAGAAATGTAGTTTTAAAATTTTTCGGACGATTACTTTTAAAATTATATCAAAAAAACGTTATTTTTTAGAAATAATGCGTTTTTCTTAAAAATCAAACAAAAACTGCTGTAACTTTTTTATTTCTTTATAAAAAAATGTAAATTTTGTTTAAATAATTTTATTTTCATGAAATCTAATTAGAAATGTAGTTTTAAAATTTTTCGGTCGATTATTTTTAAAATTATACCAAAAAAACGTTTTTCTTAAAAATCAAACTAAAACTGCTGTAACTTTTTTATTTCTTTATAAAAAAATGTAAATTTTGTTTAAATAATATTATTTTTATGAAATCTAAGTAGAAATATAGTTTTAAAATTTTTCGGACGATTACTTTTAAAATTATATCAAAAAAACGTTATTTTTTAGAAATAATGCGTTTTTCTTAAAAATCAAACAAAAACTGCTGTAACTTTTTTATTTCTTTATAAAAAAATGTAAATTTTGTTTAAATAATTTTATTTTCATGAAATCTAATTAGAAATGTAGTTTTAAAATTTTTCGGTCGATTATTTTTAAAATTATACCAAAAAAACGTTTTTCTTAAAAATCAAACTAAAACTGCTGTAACTTTTTTATTTCTTTATAAAAAAATGTAAATTTTGTTTAAATAATATTATTTTCATGAAATCTAATTAGAAATGTAGTTTTAAAATTTTTCGGACGATTACTTTTAAAATTATATCAAAAAAACGTTATTTTTTAGAAATAATGCGTTTTTCCTAAAAATCAAACAAAAACTGCTGTAACTTTTTTATTTCTTTATAAAAAAATGTAAATTTTGTTTAAATAATTTTATTTTCATGAAATCTAATTAGAAATGTAGTTTTAAAATTTTTCGGTCGATTATTTTTAAAATTATACCAAAAAAACGTTTTTCTTAAAAATCACACAAAAACTGCAGAAACTTTTTTATTTCTTTATAAAAAAATGTAAATTTTGTTTAAATAATATTATTTTCATGAAATCTAATTAGAAATGTAGTTTTAAAATTTTTCGGACGATTACTTTTAAAATTATATCAAAAAAACGTTATTTTTTAGAAATAATGCGTTTTTCTTAAAAATCAAACAAAAACTGCTGTAACTTTTTTATTTCTTTATAAAAAAATGTAAATTTTGTTTAAATAATTTTATTTTCATGAAATCTAATTAGAAATGTAGTTTTAAAATTTTTCGGTCGATTATTTTTAAAATTATACCAAAAAAACGTTTTTCTTAAAAATCAAACTAAAACTGCTGTAACTTTTTTATTTCTTTATAAAAAAATGTAAATTTTGTTTAAATAATATTATTTTCATGAAATCTAATTAGAAATGTAGTTTTAAAATTTTTCGAACGATTACTTTTAAAATTATATCAAAAAAACGTTATTTTTTAGAAATAATGCGTTTTTCTTAAAAATCAAACAAAAACTGCTGTAACTTTTTTATTTCTTTATAAAAAAATGTAAATTTTGTTTAAATAATATTATTTTCATGAAATCTAATTAGAAATGTAGTTTTAAAATTTTTCGGACGATTACTTTTAAAATTATATCAAAAAAACGTTATTTTTTAGAAATAATGCGTTTTTCTTAAAAATCAAACAAAAACTGCTGTAACTTTTTTATTTCTTTATAAAAAAATGTAAATTTTGTTTAAATAATTTTATTTTCATGAAATCTAATTAGAAATGTAGTTTTAAAATTTTTCGGTCGATTATTTTTAAAATTATACCAAAAAAACGTTTTTCTTAAAAATCAAACTAAAACTGCTGTAACTTTTTTATTTCTTTATAAAAAAATGTAAATTTTGTTTAAATAATATTATTTTCATGAAATCTAATTAGAAATGTAGTTTTAAAATTTTTCGGACGATTACTTTTAAAATTATATCAAAAAAACGTTATTTTTTAGAAATAATGCGTTTTTCTTAAAAATCAAACAAAAACTACTGTAACTTTTTTATTTCTTTATAAAAAAATGTAAATTTTGTTTAAATAATTTTATTTTCATGAAATCTAATTAGAAATGTAGTTTTAAAATTTTTCGGTCGATTATTTTTAAAATTATACCAAAAAAACGTTTTTCTTAAAAATCACACAAAAACTGCAGAAACTTTTTTATTTCTTTATAAAAAAATGTAAATTTTGTTTAAATAATTTTATTTTCATGAAATCTAATTAGAAATGTAGTTTTAAAATTTTTCGGACGATTACTTTTAAAATTATATCAAAAAAACGTTATTTTTTAGAAATAATGCGTTTTTCTTAAAAATCAAACAAAAACTGCTGTAACTTTTTTATTTCTTTATAAAAAAATGTAAATTTTGTTTAAATAATTTTATTTTCATGAAATCTAATTAGAAATGTAGTTTTAAAATTTTTCGGTCGATTATTTTTAAAATTATACCAAAAAAACGTTTTTCTTAAAAATCAAACTAAAACTGCTGTAACTTTTTTATTTCTATATAAAAAAATGTAAATTTTGTTTAAATAATATTATTTTCATGAAATCTAATTAGAAATGTAGTTTTAAAATTTTTCGGACGGTTACTTTTAAAATTATATCAAAAAAACGTTATTTTTTAGAAATAATGCGTTTTTCTTAAAAATCAAACAAAAACTGCTGTAACTTTTTTATTTCTTTATAAAAAATGTAAATTTTGTTTAAATAATTTTATTTTCATGAAATCTAATTAGAAATGTAGTTTTAAAATTTTTCGGGCGATTATTTTTAAAATTATACCAAAAAAACGTTTTTCTTAAAAATCAAACTAAAACTGCTGTAACTTTTTTATTTCTTTATAAAAAAATGTAAATTTTGTTTAAATAATATTATTTTCATGAAATCTAATTAGAAATGTAGTTTTAAAATTTTTCGGACGATTACTTTTAAAATTATATCAAAAAAACGTTATTTTTTTAGAAATAATGCGTTTTTCTTAAAAATCAAACAAAAACTGCTGTAACTTTTTTATTTCTTTATAAAAAAATGTAAATTTTGTTTAAATAATTTTATTTTCATGATTATTTTTAAAATTATACCAAAAAAACGTTTTTCTTAAAAATCAAACTAAAACTGCTGTAACTTTTTTATTTCTTTATAAAAAAATGTAAATTTTGTTTAAATAATTTTATTTTCATGAAATCTAATTAGAAATGTAGTTTTAAAATTTTTCGGTCGATTATTTTTAAAATTATACCAAAAAAACGTTTTTCTTAAAAATCAAACAAAAACTGCAGAAACTTTTTTATTTCTTTATAAAAAAATGTAAATTTTGTTTAAATAATTTTATTTTCATGAAATCTAATTAGAAATGTAGTTTTAAAATTTTTCGGACGATTACTTTTAAAATTATATCAAAAAAACGTTATTTTTTAGAAATAATGCGTTTTTCTTAAAAATCAAACAAAAACTGCTGTAACTTTTTTATTTCTTTATAAAAAAATGTAAATTTTGTTTAAATAATTTTATTTTCATGAAATCTAATTAGAAATGTAGTTTCAAAATTTTTCGGTCAATTATTTTTAAAATTATACCAAAAAAACGTTTTTCTTAAAAATCACACAAAAACTGCAGAAACTTTTTTATTTCTTTATAAAAAAATGTAAATTTTGTTTAAATAATATTATTTTCATGAAATCTAATTAGAAATCTAGTTTTAAAATTTTTCGGATGATTACTTTTAAAATTATATCAAAAAAACGTTATTTTTTAGAAATAATGCGTTTTTCTTAAAAATCAAACAAAAACTGCTGTAACTTTTTTATTTCTTTATAAAAAAATGTAAATTTTGTTTAAATAATTTTATTTTCATGAAATCTAATTAGAAATGTAGTTTTAAAATTTTTCGGTCGATTATTTTTAAAATTATACCAAAAAAACGTTTTTCTTAAAAATCAAACTAAAACTGCTGTAACTTTTTTATTTCTTTATAAAAAAATGTAAATTTTGTTTAAATAATATTATTTTCATGAAATCTAATTAGAAATGTAGTTTTAAAATTTTTCGGACGATTACTTTTAAAATTATATCAAAAAAACGTTATTTTTTAGAAATAATGCGTTTTTCTTAAAAATCAAACAAAAACTGCTGTAACTTTTTTATTTCTTTATAAAAAAATGTAAATTTTGTTTAAATAATTTTATTTTCATGAAATCTAATTAGAAATGTAGTTTTAAAATTTTTCGGTCGATTATTTTTAAAATTATACCAAAAAAACGTTTTTCTTAAAAATCACACAAAAACTGCAGAAACTTTTTTATTTCTTTATAAAAAAATGTAAATTTTGTTTAAATAATTTTATTTTCATGAAATCTAATTAGAAATGTAGTTTTAAAATTTTTCGGACGATTACTTTTAAAATTATATCAAAAAAACGTTATTTTTTAGAAATAATGCGTTTTTCTTAAAAATCAAACAAAAACTGCTGTAACTTTTTTATTTCTTTATAAAAAAATGTAAATTTTGTTTAAATAATTTTATTTTCATGAAATCTAATTAGAAATGTAGTTTTAAAATTTTTCGGTCGATTATTTTTAAAATTATACCAAAAAAACGTTTTTCTTAAAAATCAAACTAAAACTGCTGTAACTTTTTTATTTCTTTATAAAAAAATGTAAATTTTGTTTAAATAATATTATTTTCATGAAATCTAATTAGAAATGTAGTTTTAAAATTTTTCGGACGATTACTTTTAAAATTATATCAAAAAAACGTTATTTTTTAGAAATAATGCGTTTTTCTTAAAAATCAAACAAAAACTGCTGTAACTTTTTTATTTCTTTATAAAAAAATGTAAATTTTGTTTAAATAATTTTATTTTCATGAAATCTAATTAGAAATGTAGTTTTAAAATTTTTCGGTCGATTATTTTTAAAATTATACCAAAAAAACGTTTTTCTTAAAAATCAAACTAAAACTGCTGTAACTTTTTTATTTCTTTATAAAAAAATGTAAATTTTGTTTAAATAATATTATTTTCATGAAATCTAATTAGAAATGTAGTTTTAAAATTTTTCGGACGATTACTTTTAAAATTATATCAAAAAAACGTTATTTTTTAGAAATAATGCGTTTTTCTTAAAAATCAAACAAAAACTGCTGTAACTTTTTTATTTCTTTATAAAAAAATGTAAATTTTGTTTAAATAATTTTATTTTCATGAAATCTAATTAGAAATGTAGTTTTAAAATTTTTCGGTCGATTGTTTTTAAAATTATACCAAAAAAACGTTTTTCTTAAAAATCACACAAAAACTGCAGAAACTTTTTTATTTCTTTATAAAAAAATGTAAATTTTGTTTAAATAATATTATTTTCATGAAATCTAATTAGAAATGTAGTTTTAAAATTTTTCGGACGATTACTTTTAAAATTATATCAAAAAAACGTTATTTTTTAGAAATAATGCGTTTTTCTTAAAAATCAAACAAAAACTGCTGTAACTTTTTTATTTCTTTATAAAAAAATGTAAATTTTGTTTAAATAATATTATTTTCATGAAATCTAATTAGAAATGTAGTTTTAAAATTTTTCGGACGATTACTTTTAAAATTATATCAAAAAAACGTTATTTTTTAGAAATAATGCGTTTTTCTTAAAAATCAAACAAAAACTGCTGTAACTTTTTTATTTCTTTATAAAAAAATGTAAATTTTGTTTAAATAATTTTATTTTCATGAAATCTAATTAGAAATGTAGTTTTAAAATTTTTCGGTCGATTATTTTTAAAATTATACCAAAAAAACGTTTTTCTTAAAAATCAAACTAAAACTGCTGTAACTTTTTTATTTCTTTATAAAAAAATGTAAATTTTGTTTAAATAATATTATTTTCATGAAATTTAATTAGAAATGTAGTTTTAAAATTTTTCGGACGATTACTTTTAAAATTATATCAAAAAAACGTTATTTTTTAGAAATAATGCGTTTTTCTTAAAAATCAAACAAAAACTGCTGTAACTTTTTTATTTCTTTATAAAAAAATGTAAATTTTGTTTAAATAATTTTATTTTCATGAAATCTAATTAGAAATGTAGTTTTAAAATTTTTCGGTCGATTATTTTTAAAATTATACCAAAAAAACGTTTTTCTTAAAAATCAAACTAAAACTGCTGTAACTTTTTTATTTCTTTATAAAAAAATGTAAATTTTGTTTAAATAATATTATTTTCATGAAATCTAATTAGAAATGTAGTTTTAAAATTTTTCGGACGATTACTTTTAAAATTATATCAAAAAAACGTTATTTTTTAGAAATAATGCGTTTTTCTTAAAAATCAAACAAAAACTGCTGTAACTTTTTTATTTCTTTATAAAAAAATGTAAATTTTGTTTAAATAATTTTATTTTCATGAAATCTAATTAGAAATGTAGTTTTAAAATTTTTCGGTCGATTATTTTTAAAATTATACCAAAAAAACGTTTTTCTTAAAAATCACACAAAAACTGCAGAAACTTTTTTATTTCTTTATAAAAAAATGTAAATTTTGTTTAAATAATATTATTTTCATGAAATCTAATTAGAAATGTAGTTTTAAAATTTTTCGGACGATTACTTTTAAAATTATATCAAAAAAACGTTATTTTTTAGAAATAATGCGTTTTTCTTAAAAATCAAACAAAAACTGCTGTAACTTTTTTATTTCTTTATAAAAAAATGTAAATTTTGTTTAAATAATTTTATTTTCATGAAATCTAATTAGAAATGTAGTTTTAAAATTTTTCGGTCGATTATTTTTAAAATTATACCAAAAAAACGTTTTTCTTAAAAATCAAACTAAAACTGCTGTAACTTTTTTATTTCTTTATAAAAAAATGTAAATTTTGTTTAAATAATATTATTTTTATGAAATCTAAGTAGAAATATAGTTTTAAAATTTTTCGGACGATTACTTTTAAAATTATATCAAAAAAACGTTATTTTTTAGAAATAATGCGTTTTTCTTAAAAATCAAACAAAAACTGCTGTAACTTTTTTATTTCTTTATAAAAAAATGTAAATTTTGTTTAAATAATTTTATTTTCATGAAATCTAATTAGAAATGTAGTTTTAAAATTTTTCGGTCGATTATTTTTAAAATTATACCAAAAAAACGTTTTTCTTAAAAATCAAACTAAAACTGCTGTAACTTTTTTATTTCTTTATAAAAAAATGTAAATTTTGTTTAAATAATATTATTTTCATGAAATCTAATTAGAAATGTAGTTTTAAAATTTTTCGGACGATTACTTTTAAAATTATATCAAAAAAACGTTATTTTTTAGAAATAATGCGTTTTTCCTAAAAATCAAACAAAAACTGCTGTAACTTTTTTATTTCTTTATAAAAAAATGTAAATTTTGTTTAAATAATTTTATTTTCATGAAATCTAATTAGAAATGTAGTTTTAAAATTTTTCGGTCGATTATTTTTAAAATTATACCAAAAAAACGTTTTTCTTAAAAATCACACAAAAACTGCAGAAACTTTTTTATTTCTTTATAAAAAAATGTAAATTTTGTTTAAATAATATTATTTTCATGAAATCTAATTAGAAATGTAGTTTTAAAATTTTTCGGACGATTACTTTTAAAATTATATCAAAAAAACGTTATTTTTTAGAAATAATGCGTTTTTCTTAAAAATCAAACAAAAACTGCTGTAACTTTTTTATTTCTTTATAAAAAAATGTAAATTTTGTTTAAATAATTTTATTTTCATGAAATCTAATTAGAAATGTAGTTTTAAAATTTTTCGGTCGATTATTTTTAAAATTATACCAAAAAAACGTTTTTCTTAAAAATCAAACTAAAACTGCTGTAACTTTTTTATTTCTTTATAAAAAAATGTAAATTTTGTTTAAATAATATTATTTTCATGAAATCTAATTAGAAATGTAGTTTTAAAATTTTTCGGACGATTACTTTTAAAATTATATCAAAAAAACGTTATTTTTTAGAAATAATGCGTTTTTCTTAAAAATCAAACAAAAACTGCTGTAACTTTTTTATTTCTT
>CAXARA010001229.1:0-39612 GCA_963971135.1 Stenus bimaculatus
CGTAGTTTTAAAATTTTTCGGTCGATTATTTTTAAAATTATACCAAAAAAACATTTTTCTTAAAAATCACACAAAAACTGCAGAAACTTTTTTATTTCTTTATAAAAAAATGTAAATTTTAATTAAATAATTTTATTTTCATGAAATCTAATTAGAAATGTAGTTTTAAAATTTTTCGGACGATTACTTTTAAAATTATATCAAAAAAACGTTATTTTTTAGAAATAATGCGTTTTTCTTAAAAATCAAACAAAAACTGCTGTAACTTTTTTATTTCTTTATAAAAAAATGTAAATTTTGTTTAAATAATTTTATTTTCATGAAATCTAATTAGAAATGTAGTTTTAAAATTTTTCGGTCGATTATTTTTAAAATTTATACCAAAAAAACGTTTTTCTTAAAATCAAACTAAAACTGCTATAACTTTTTTATTTCTTTATAAAAAAATGTAAATTTTGTTTAAATAATATTATTTTCATGAAATCTAATTAGAAATGTAGTTTTAAAATTTTTCGGACGATTACTTTTAAAATTATATCAAAAAAACGTTATTTTTTAGAAATAATGCGTTTTTCTTAAAAATCAAACAAAAACTGCTGTAACTTTTTTATTTCTTTATAAAAAAATGTAAATTTTGTTTAAATAATTTTATTTTCATGAAATCTAATTAGAAATGTAGTTTTAAAATTTTTCGGTCGATTATTTTTAAAATTATACCAAAAAAACGTTTTTCTTAAAAATCACACAAAAACTGCAGAAACTTTTTTATTTCTTTATAAAAAAATGTAAATTTTGTTTAAATAATTTTATTTTCATGAAATCTAATTAGAAATGTAGTTTTAAAATTTTTCGGACGATTACTTTTAAAATTATATCAAAAAAACGTTATTTTTTAGAAATAATGCGTTTTTCTTAAAAATCAAACAAAAACTGCTGTAACTTTTTTATTTCTTTATAAAAAAATGTAAATTTTGTTTAAATAATTTTATTTTCATGAAATCTAATTAGAAATGTAGTTTTAAAATTTTTCGGTCGATTATTTTTAAAATTATACCAAAAAAAACGTTTTTCTTAAAAATCACACAAAAACTGCAGAAACTTTTTTATTTCTTTATAAAAAAATGTAAATTTTGTTTAAATAATATTATTTTCATGAAATCTAATTAGAAATGTAGTTTTAAAATTTTTCGGACGATTACTTTTAAAATTATATCAAAAAAACGTTATTTTTTAGAAATAATGCGTTTTTCTTAAAAATCAAACAAAACTGCTGTAACTTTTTTATTTCTTTATAAAAAAATGTAAATTTTGTTTAAATAATTTTATTTTCATGAAATCTAATTAGAAATGTAGTTTTTAAAATTTTTCGGTCGATTATTTTTAAAATTATACCAAAAAAACGTTTTTCTTAAAAATCAAACTAAAACTGCTGTAACTTTTTATTTCTTTATAAAAAAATGTAAATTTTGTTTAAATAATATTATTTTCATGAAATCTAATTAGAAATGTAGTTTTAAAATTTTTCGGACGATTACTTTTAAAATTATATCAAAAAAACGTTATTTTTTAGAAATAATGCGTTTTTCTTAAAAATCAAACAAAAACTGCTGTAACTTTTTTATTTCTTTATAAAAAAATGTAAATTTTGTTTTAAATAATTTTATTTTCATGAAATCTAATTAGAAATGTAGTTTTAAATTTTTTGGTCGATTATTTTTAAAATTATACCAAAAAAACGTTTTTCTTAAAAATCACAGAAAAACTGCAGAAACTTTTTTATTTCTTTATAAAAAAATGTAAATTTTGTTTAAATAATTTTATTTTCATGAAATCTAATTAGAAATGTAGTTTTAAAATTTTTCGGACGATTACTTTTAAAATTATATCAAAAAAACGTTATTTTTTAGAAATAATGCGTTTTTCTTAAAAATCAAACAAAAACTGCTGTAACTTTTTTATTTCTATATAAAAAAATGTAAATTTTGTTTAAATAATTTTATTTTCATGAAATCTAATTAGAAATGTAGTTTTAAAATTTTTCGGTCGATTATTTTTAAAATTTTTAAAATTATACAAAAAAAACGTTTTTCTTAAAAATCACACAAAAACTGCTGTAACTTTTTTATTTCTTTATAAAAAATGTAAATTTTGTTTAAATAATTTTATTTTCATGAAATCTAATTAGAAATGTAGTTTTAAAATTTTTCGGTCGATTATTTTTAAAATTTTTAAAATTATACCAAAAAAACGTTTTTCTTAAAAATCAAACTAAAACTGCTGTAACTTTTTTATTTCTTTATAAAAAAATGTAAATTTTGTTTAAATAATATTATTTTCATGAAATCTAATTAGAAATGTAGTTTTAAAATTTTTCGGACGATTACTTTTAAAATTATATCAAAAAAACGTTATTTTTTAGAAATAATGCGTTTTTCTTAAAAATCAAACAAAAACTGCTGTAACTTTTTTATTTCTTTATAAAAAAATGTAAATTTTGTTTAAATAATTCTTATTTTCATGAAATCTAATTAGAAATGTAGTTTTAAAATTTTTCGGTCGATTATTTTTAAAATTATACCAAAAAAACATTTTTCTTAAAAATCACACAAAAACTGCAGAAACTTTTTTATTTCTTTATAAAAAAATGTAAATTTTAATTAAATAATTTTATTTTCATGAAATCTAATTAGAAATGTAGTTTTAAAATTTTTCGGACGATTACTTTTAAAATTATATCAAAAAAACGTTATTTTTTAGAAATAATGCGTTTTTCTTAAAAATCAAACAAAAACTGCTGTAACTTTTTTATTTCTTTATAAAAAAATGTAAATTTTGTTTAAATAATTTTATTTTCATGAAATCTAATTAGAAATGTAGTTTTAAAATTTTTCGGTCGATTATTTTTAAAATTATACCAAAAAAACGTTTTTCTTAAAAATCAAACTAAAACTGCTATAACTTTTTTATTTCTTTATAAAAAAATGTAAATTTTGTTTAAATAATATTATTTTCATGAAATCTAATTAGAAATGTAGTTTTAAAATTTTTCGGACGATTACTTTTAAAATTATATCAAAAAAACGTTATTTTTTAGAAATAATGCGTTTTTCTTAAAAATCAAACAAAAACTGCTGTAACTTTTTTATTTCTTTATAAAAAAATGTAAATTTTGTTTAAATAATTTTATTTTCATGAAATCTAATTAGAAATGTAGTTTTAAAATTTTTCGGTCGATTATTTTTAAAATTATACCAAAAAAACGTTTTTCTTAAAAATCACACAAAAACTGCAGAAACTTTTTTATTTCTTTATAAAAAAATGTAAATTTTGTTTAAATAATTTTATTTTCATGAAATCTAATTAGAAATGTAGTTTTAAAATTTTTCGGACGATTACTTTTAAAATTATATCAAAAAAACGTTATTTTTTAGAAATAATGCGTTTTTCTTAAAAATCAAACAAAAACTGCTGTAACTTTTTTATTTCTTTATAAAAAAATGTAAATTTTGTTTAAATAATTTTATTTTCATGAAATCTAATTAGAAATGTAGTTTTAAAATTTTTCGGTCGATTATTTTTAAAATTATACCAAAAAAACGTTTTTCTTAAAAATCACACAAAAACTGCAGAAACTTTTTTATTTCTTTATAAAAAAATGTAAATTTTGTTTAAATAATATTATTTTCATGAAATCTAATTAGAAATGTAGTTTTAAAATTTTTCGGACGATTACTTTTAAAATTATATCAAAAAAACGTTATTTTTTAGAAATAATGCGTTTTTCTTAAAAATCAAACAAAAACTGCTGTAACTTTTTTATTTCTTTATAAAAAAATGTAAATTTTGTTTAAATAATTTTATTTTCATGAAATCTAATTAGAAATGTAGTTTTAAAATTTTTCGGTCGATTATTTTTAAAATTATACCAAAAAAACGTTTTTCTTAAAAATCAAACTAAAACTGCTGTAACTTTTTTATTTCTTTATAAAAAAATGTAAATTTTGTTTAAATAATATTATTTTCATGAAATCTAATTAGAAATGTAGTTTTAAAATTTTTCGGACGATTACTTTTAAAATTATATCAAAAAAACGTTATTTTTTAGAAATAATGCGTTTTTCTTAAAAATCAAACAAAAACTGCTGTAACTTTTTTATTTCTTTATAAAAAAATGTAAATTTTGTTTAAATAATTTTATTTTCATGAAATCTAATTAGAAATGTAGTTTTAAAATTTTTCGGTCGATTATTTTTAAAATTATACCAAAAAAACGTTTTTCTTAAAAATCACACAAAAACTGCAGAAACTTTTTTATTTCTTTATAAAAAAATGTAAATTTTGTTTAAATAATTTTATTTTCATGAAATCTAATTAGAAATGTAGTTTTAAAATTTTTCGGACGATTACTTTTAAAATTATATCAAAAAAACGTTATTTTTCAGAAATAATGCGTTTTTCTTAAAAATCAAACAAAAACTGCTGTAACTTTTTTATTTCTATATAAAAAAATGTAAATTTTGTTTAAATAATTTTATTTTCATGAAATCTAATTAGAAATGTAGTTTTAAAATTTTTCGGTCGATTATTTTTAAAATTATACCAAAAAAACGTTTTTCTTAAAAATCACACAAAAACTGCAGAAACTTTTTTATTTCTTTATAAAAAAATGTAAATTTTGTTTAAATAATTTTATTTTCATGAAATCTAATTAGAAATGTAGTTTTAAAATTTTTCGGACGATTACTTTTAAAATTATATCAAAAAAACGTTATTTTTTTAGAAATAATGCGTTTTTCTTAAAAATCAAACAAAAACTGCTGTAACTTTTTTATTTCTTTATAAAAAAATGTAAATTTTGTTTAAATAATTTTATTTTCATGATTATTTTTAAAATTATACCAAAAAAACGTTTTTCTTAAAAATCAAACTAAAACTGCTGTAACTTTTTTATTTCTTTATAAAAAAATGTAAATTTTGTTTAAATAATTTTATTTTCATGAAATCTAATTAGAAATGTAGTTTTAAAATTTTTCGGTCGATTATTTTTAAAATTATACCAAAAAAACGTTTTTCTTAAAAATCACACAAAAACTGCAGAAACTTTTTTATTTCTTTATAAAAAAATGTAAATTTTGTTTAAATAATTTTATTTTCATGAAATCTAATTAGAAATGTAGTTTTAAAATTTTTCGGACGATTACTTTTAAAATTATATCAAAAAAACGTTATTTTTTAGAAATAATGCGTTTTTCTTAAAAATCAAACAAAAACTGCTGTAACTTTTTTATTTCTTTATAAAAAAATGTAAATTTTGTTTAAATAATTTTATTTTCATGAAATCTAATTAGAAATGTAGTTTCAAAATTTTTCGGTCAATTATTTTTAAAATTATACCAAAAAAACGTTTTTCTTAAAAATCACACAAAAACTGCAGAAACTTTTTTATTTCTTTATAAAAAAATGTAAATTTTGTTTAAATAATATTATTTTCATGAAATCTAATTAGAAATCTAGTTTTAAAATTTTTCGGACGATTACTTTTAAAATTATATCAAAAAAACGTTATTTTTTAGAAATAATGCGTTTTTCTTAAAAATCAAACAAAAACTGCTGTAACTTTTTTATTTCTTTATAAAAAAATGTAAATTTTGTTTAAATAATTTTATTTTCATGAAATCTAATTAGAAATGTAGTTTTAAAATTTTTCGGTCGATTATTTTTAAAATTATACCAAAAAAACGTTTTTCTTAAAAATCAAACTAAAACTGCTGTAACTTTTTTATTTCTTTATAAAAAAATGTAAATTTTGTTTAAATAATATTATTTTCATGAAATCTAATTAGAAATGTAGTTTTAAAATTTTTCGGACGATTACTTTTAAAATTATATCAAAAAAACGTTATTTTTTAGAAATAATGCGTTTTTCTTAAAAATCAAACAAAAACTGCTGTAACTTTTTTATTTCTTTATAAAAAAATGTAAATTTTGTTTAAATAATTTTATTTTCATGAAATCTAATTAGAAATGTAGTTTTAAAATTTTTCGGTCGATTATTTTTAAAATTATACCAAAAAAACGTTTTTCTTAAAAATCACACAAAAACTGCAGAAACTTTTTTATTTCTTTATAAAAAAATGTAAATTTTGTTTAAATAATTTTATTTTCATGAAATCTAATTAGAAATGTAGTTTTAAAATTTTTCGGACGATTACTTTTAAAATTATATCAAAAAAACGTTATTTTTTAGAAATAATGCGTTTTTCTTAAAAATCAAACAAAAACTGCTGTAACTTTTTTATTTCTTTATAAAAAAATGTAAATTTTGTTTAAATAATTTTATTTTCATGAAATCTAATTAGAAATGTAGCTTTAAAATTTTTCGGTCGATTATTTTTAAAATTATACCAAAAAAACGTTTTTCTTAAAAATCACACAAAAACTGCAGAAACTTTTTTATTTCTTTATACAAAAATGTAAATTTTGTTTAAATAATATTATTTTCATGAAATCTAATTAGAAATGTAGTTTTAAAATTTTTCGGACGATTACTTTTAAAATTATATCAAAAAAACGTTATTTTTTAGAAATAATGCGTTTTTCTTAAAAATCAAACAAAAACTGCTGTAACTTTTTTATTTCTTTATAAAAAAATGTAAATTTTGTTTAAATAATTTTATTTTCATGAAATCTAATTAGAAATGTAGTTTTAAAATTTTTCGGTCGATTATTTTTAAAATTATACCAAAAAAACATTTTTCTTAAAAATCAAACTAAAACTGCTGTAACTTTTTTATTTCTTTATAAAAAAATGTAAATTTTGTTTAAATATTATTATTTTCATGAAATCTAATTAGAAATGTAGTTTTAAAATTTTTCGGACGACTACTTTTAAAATTATATCAAAAAAACGTTATTTTTTAGAAATAATGCGTTTTTCTTAAAAATCAAACAAAAACTGCTGTAACTTTTTTATTTCTTTATAAAAAAATGTAAATTTTGTTTAAATAATTTTATTTTCATGAAATCTAATTAGAAATGTAGTTTTAAAATTTTTCGGTCGATTATTTTTAAAATTATTCCAAAAAAACGTTTTTCTTAAAAATCACACAAAAACTGCAGAAACTTTTTTATTTCTTTATAAAAAAATGTAAATTTTGTTTAAATAATATTATTTTCATGAAATCTAATTAGAAATGTAGTTTTAAAATTTTTCGGACGATTACTTTTAAAATTATATCAAAAAAACTTTATTTTTTAGAAATAATGCGTTTTTCTTAAAAATCAAACAAAAACTGCTGTAACTTTTTTATTTCTTTATAAAAAAATGTAAATTTTGTTTAAATAATTTTATTTTCATGAAATCTAATTAGAAATGTAGTTTTAAAATTTTTCGGTCGATTATTTTTAAAATTATACCAAAAAAACGTTTTTCTTAAAAATCAAACTAAAACTGCTGTAACTTTTTTATTTCTTTATAAAAAAATGTAAATTTTGTTTAAATAATAGTATTTTCATGAAATCTAATTAGAAATGTAGTTTTAAAATTTTTCGGACGATTACTTTTAAAATTATATCAAAAAAACGTTATTTTTTAGAAATAATGCGTTTTTCTTAAAAATCAAACAAAAACTGCTGTAACTTTTTTATTTCTTTATAAAAAAATGTAAATTTTGTTTAAATAATTTTATTTTCATGAAATCTAATTAGAAATGTAGTTTTAAAATTTTTCGGTCGATTATTTTTAAAATTATACCAAAAAAACGTTTTTCTTAAAAATCAAACTAAAACTGCTGTAACTTTTTTATTTCTTTATAAAAAAATGTAAATTTTGTTTAAATAATATTATTTTCATGAAATCTAATTAGAAATGTAGTTTTAAAATTTTTCGGACGATTACTTTTAAAATTATATCAAAAAAACGTTATTTTTTAGAAATAATGCGTTTTTCTTAAAAATCAAACAAAAACTGCTGTAACTTTTTTATTTCTTTATAAAAAAATGTAAATTTTGTTTAAATAATTTTATTTTCATGAAATCTAATTAGAAATGTAGTTTTAAAATTTTTCGGTCGATTATTTTTAAAATTATACCAAAAAAACGTTTTTCTTAAAAATCAAACTAAAACTGCTGTAACTTTTTTATTTCTTTATAAAAAAATGTAAATTTTGTTTAAATAATATTATTTTCATGAAATCTAATTAGAAATGTAGTTTTAAAATTTTTCGGACGATTACTTTTAAAATTATATCAAAAAAACGTTATTTTTTAGAAATAATGCGTTTTTCTTAAAAATCAAACAAAAACTGCTGTAACTTTTTTATTTCTTTATAAAAAAATGTAAATTTTGTTTAAATAATTTTATTTTCATGAAATCTTATTAGAAATGTAGTTTTAAAATTTTTCGGTCGATTATTTTTAAAATTATACCAAAAAAACGTTTTTCTTAAAAATCAAACTAAAACTGCTGTAACTTTTTTATTTCTTTATAAAAAAATGTAAATTTTGTTTAAATAATATTATTTTCATGAAATCTAATTAGAAATGTAGTTTTAAAATTTTTCGGACGATTATTTTTAAAATTATACCAAAAAAACGTTTTTCTTAAAAATCAAACTAAAACTGCTGTAACTTTTTTATTTCTTTATAAAAAAATGTAAATTTTGTTTAAATAATATTATTTTCATGAAATCTAATTAGAAATGTAGTTTTAAAATTTTTCGGACGATTACTTTTAAAATTATATCAAAAAAACGTTATTTTTTAGAAATAATGCGTTTTTCTTAAAAATCAAACAAAAACTGCTGTAACTTTTTTATTTCTTTATAAAAAAATGTAAATTTTGTTTAAATAATTTTATTTTCATGAAATCTAATTAGAAATGTAGTTTTAAAATTTTTCGGTCAATTATTTTTAAAATTATACCAAAAAAACGTTTTTCTTAAAAATCACACAAAAACTGCAGAAACTTTTTTATTTCTTTATAAAAAAATGTAAATTTTGTTTAAATAATTTTATTTTCATGAAATCTAATTAGAAATGTAGTTTTAAAATTTTTCTTACGATTACTTTTAAAATTATATCAAAAAAACGTTATTTTTTAGAAATAATGCGTTTTTCTTAAAAATCAAACAAAAACTGCTGTAACTTTTTTATTTCTTTATAAAAAAATGTAAATTTTGTTTAAATAATTTTATTTTCATGAAATCTAAGTAGAAATGTAGTTTTAAAATTTTTCGGTCGATTATTTTTAAAATTATACCAAAAAAACGTTTTTCTTAAAAATCAAACTAAAACTGCTGTAACTTTTTTATTTCTTTATAAAAAAATGTAAATTTTGTTTAAATAATATTATTTTCATGAAATCTAATTAGAAATGTAGTTTTAAAATTTTTCGGTCGATTATTTTTAAAATTATACCAAAAAAACGTTTTTCTTAAAAATCAAACTAAAACTGCTGTAACTTTTTTATTTCTTTATAAAAAAATGTAAATTTTGTTTAAATAATATTATTTTCATGAAATCTAATTAGAAATGTAGTTTTAAAATTTTTCGGACGATTACTTTTAAAATTATATCAAAAAAACGTTATTTTTTAGAAATAATGCGTTTTTCTTAAAAATCAAACAAAAACTGCTGTAACTTTTTTATTTCTTTATAAAAAAATGTAAATTTTGTTTAAATAATTTTATTTTCATGAAATCTAATTAGAAATGTAGTTTTAAAATTTTTCGGTCGATTATTTTTAAAATTATACCAAAAAAACGTTTTTCTTAAAAATCACACAAAAACTGCAGAAACTTTTTTATTTCTTTATAAAAAAATGTAAATTTTGTTTAAATAATTTTATTTTCATGAAATCTAATTAGAAATGTAGTTTTAAAATTTTTCGGTCGATTATTTTTAAAATTATACCAAAAAAACGTTTTTCTTAAAAATCAAACTAAAACTGCTGTAACTTTTTTATTTCTTTATAAAAAAATGTAAATTTTGTTTAAATAATATTATTTTCATGAAATCTAATTAGAAATGTAGTTTTAAAATTTTTCGGACGATTACTTTTAAAATTATATCAAAAAAACGTTATTTTTTAGAAATAATGCGTTTTTCTTAAAAATCAAACAAAAACTGCTGTAACTTTTTTATTTCTTTATAAAAAAATGTAAATTTTGTTTAAATAATTTTATTTTCATGAAATCTAATTAGAAATGTAGTTTTAAAATTTTTCGGTCGATTATTTTTAAAATTATACCAAAAAAACGTTTTTCTTAAAAATCACACAAAAACTGCAGCAACTTTTTTATTTCTTTATAAAAAAATGTAAATTTTGTTTAAATAATATTATTTTCATGAAATCTAATTAGAAATGTAGTTTTAAAATTTTTCGGACGATTACTTTTAAAATTATATCAAAAAAACGTTATTTTTTAGAAATAATGCGTTTTTCTTAAAAATCAAACAAAAACTGCTGTAACTTTTTTATTTCTTTATAAAAAAATGTAAATTTTGTTTAAATAATTTTATTTTCATGAAATCTAATTAGAAATGTAGTTTTAAAATTTTTCGGTCGATTATTTTTAAAATTATACCAAAAAAACGTTTTTCTTAAAAATCAAACAAAAACTGCTGTAACTTTTTTATTTCTTTATAAAAAAATGTAAATTTTGTTTAAATAATTTTATTTTCATGAAATCTAATTAGAAATGTAGTTTTAAAATTTTTCGGACGATTACTTTTAAAATTATATCAAAAAAACGTTATTTTTTAGAAATAATGCGTTTTTCTTAAAAATCAAACAAAAACTGCTGTAACTTTTTTATTTCTTTATAAAAAAATGTAAATTTTGTTTAAATAATTTTATTTTCATGAAATCTAATTAGAAATGTAGTTTTAAAATTTTTCGGTCGATTATTTTTAAAATTATAACAAAAAAACGTTTTTCTTAAAAATCAAACTAAAACTGCTGTAACTTTTTTATTTCTTTATAAAAAAATGTAAATTTTGTTTAAATAATATTATTTTCATGAAATCTAATTAGAAATGTAGTTTTAAAATTTTTCGGACGATTACTTTTAAAATTATATCAAAAAAACGTTATTTTTTAGAAATAATGCGTTTTTCTTAAAAATCAAACAAAAACTGCTGTAACTTTTTTATTTCTTTATAAAAAAATGTAAATTTTGTTTAAATAATTTTATTTTCATGAAATCTAATTAGAAATGTAGTTTTAAAATTTTTCGGTCGATTATTTTTAAAATTATACCAAAAAAACGTTTTTCTTAAAAATCACACAAAAACTGCAGAAACTTTTTTATTTCTTTATATAAAAATGTAAATTTTGTTTAAATAATTTTATTTTCATGAAATCTAATTAGAAATGTAGTTTTAAAATTTTTCGGACGATTACTTTTAAAATTATATCAAAAAAACGTTATTTTTTAGAAATAATGCGTTTTTCTTAAAAATCAAACAAAAACTGCTGTAACTTTTTTATTTCTTTATAAAAAAATGTAAATTTTGTTTAAATAATTTTATTTTCATGAAATCTAATTAGAAATGTAGTTTTAAAATTTTTCGGTCAATTATTTTTAAAATTATACCAAAAAAACGTTTTTCTTAAAAATCACACAAAAACTGCAGAAACTTTTTTATTTCTTTATAAAAAAATGTAAATTTTGTTTAAATAATTTTATTTTCATGAAATCTAATTAGAAATGTAGTTTTAAAATTTTTCGGTCGATTATTTTTAAAATTATACCAAAAAAACGTTTTTCTTAAAAATCAAACTAAAACTGCTGTAACTTTTTTATTTCTTTATAAAAAAATGTAAATTTTGTTTAAATAATATTATTTTCATGAAATCTAATTAGAAATGTAGTTTTAAAATTTTTCGGACGATTACTTTTAAAATTATATCAAAAAAACGTTATTTTTTAGAAATAATGCGTTTTTCTTAAAAATCAAACAAAAACTGCTGTAACTTTTTTATTTCTTTATAAAAAAATGTAAATTTTGTTTAAATAATTTTATTTTCATGAAATCTAATTAGAAATGTAGTTTTAAAATTTTTCGGTCGATTATTTTTAAAATTATACCAAAAAAACGTTTTTCTTAAAAATCACACAAAAACTGCAGAAACTTTTTTATTTCTTTATAAAAAAATGTAAATTTTGTTTAAATAATTTTATTTTCATGAAATCTAATTAGAAATGTAGTTTTAAAATTTTTCGGACGATTACTTTTAAAATTATATCAAAAAAACGTTATTTTTTAGAAATAATGCGTTTTTCTTAAAAATCAAACAAAAACTGCTGTAACTTTTTTATTTCTTTATAAAAAAATGTAAATTTTGTTTAAATAATTTTATTTTCATGAAATCTAATTAGAAATGTAGTTTTAAAATTTTTCGGTCGATTATTTTTAAAATTATACCAAAAAAACGTTTTTCTTAAAAATCAAACTAAAACTGCTGTAACTTTTTTATTTCTTTATAAAAAAATGTAAATTTTGTTTAAATAATATTATTTTCATGAAATCTAATCAGAAATGTAGTTTTTAAATTTTTCGGACGATTACTTTTAAAATTATATCAAAAAAACGTTATTTTTTAGAAATAATGCGTTTTTCTTAAAAATCAAACAAAAACTGCTGTAACTTTTTTATTTCTTTATAAAAAAATGTAAATTTTGTTTAAATAATTTTATTTTCATGAAATCTAATTAGAAATGTAGTTTTAAAATTTTTCGGTCGATTATTTTTAAAATTATACCAAAAAAACGTTTTTCTTAAAAATCACACAAAAACTGCAGAAACTTTTTTATTTCTTTATAAAAAAATGTAAATTTTGTTTAAATAATTTTATTTTCATGAAATCTAATTAGAAATGTAGTTTTAAAATTTTTCGGACGATTACTTTTAAAATTATATCAAAAAAACGTTATTTTTTAGAAATAATGCGTTTTTCTTAAAAATCAAACAAAAACTGCTGTAACTTTTTTATTTCTTTATAAAAAAATGTAAATTTTGTTTAAATAATTTTATTTTCATGAAATCTAATTAGAAATGTAGTTTTAAAATTTTTCGGTCGATTATTTTTAAAATTATACCAAAAAAACGTTTTTCTTAAAAATCAAACTAAAACTGCTGTAACTTTTTTATTTCTTTATAAAAAAATGTAAATTTTGTTTAAATAATATTATTTTCATGAAATCTAATTAGAAATGTAGTTTTAAAATTTTTCGGACGATTACTTTTAAAATTATATCAAAAAAACGTTATTTTTAGAAATAATGCGTTTTTCTTAAAAATCAAACAAAAACTGCTGTAACTTTTTTATTTCTTTATAAAAAAATGTAAATTTTGTTTAAATAATTTTATTTTCATGAAATCTAATTAGAAATGTAGTTTTAAAATTTTTCGGTCGATTATTTTTAAAATTATACCAAAAAAACGTTTTTCTTAAAAATCACACAAAAACTGCAGAAACTTTTTTATTTCTTTATAAAAAAATGTAAATTTTGTTTAAATAATTTTATTTTCATGAAATCTAATTAGAAATGTAGTTTTAAAATTTTTCGGACGATTACTTTTAAAATTATATCAAAAAAACGTTATTTTTTAGAAATAATGCGTTTTTCTTAAAAATCAAACAAAAACTGCTGTAACTTTTTTATTTCTTTATAAAAAAATGTAAATTTTGTTTAAATAATTTTATTTTCATGAAATCTAATTGGAAATGTAGTTTTAAAATTTTTCGGTCGATTATTTTTAAAATTATACCAAAAAAACGTTTTTCTTAAAAATCACACAAAAACTGCAGAAACTTTTTTATTTCTTTATAAAAAAATGTAAATTTTGTTTAAATAATATTATTTTCATGAAATCTAATTAGAAATGTAGTTTTAAAATTTTTCGGACGATTACTTTTAAAATTATATCAAAAAAACGTTATTTTTTAGAAATAATGCGTTTTTCTTAAAAATCAAACAAAAACTGCTGTAACTTTTTTATTTCTTTATAAAAAAATGTAAATTTTGTTTAAATAATTTTATTTTCATGAAATCTAATTAGAAATGTAGTTTTAAAATTTTTCGGTCGATTATTTTTAAAATTATACCAAAAAAACGTTTTTCTTAACAATCAAACTAAAACTGCTGTAACTTTTTTATTTCTTTATAAAAAAATGTAAATTTTGTTTAAATAATATTATTTTCATGAAATCTAATTAGAAATGTAGTTTTAAAATTTTTCGGACGATTACTTTTAAAATTATATTAAAAAAACGTTATTTTTTAGAAATAATGCGTTTTTCTTAAAAATCAAACAAAAACTGCTGTAACTTTTTTATTTCTTTATAAAAAAATGTAAATTTTGTTTAAATAATTTTATTTTCATGAAATCTAATTAGAAATGTAGTTTTAAAATTTTTCGGTCGATTATTTTTAAAATTATACCAAAAAAACGTTTTTCTTAAAAATCACACAAAAACTGCAGAAACTTTTTTATTTCTTTATAAAAGAATGTAAATTTTGTTTAAATAATATTATTTTCATGAAATCTAATTAGAAATGTAGTTTTAAAATTTTTCGGACGATTACTTTTAAAATTATATCAAAAAAACGTTATTTTTTAGAAATAATGCGTTTTTCTTAAAAATCAAACAAAAACTGCTGTAACTTTTTTATTTCTTTATAAAAAAATGTAAATTTTGTTTAAATAATTTTATTTTCATGAAATCTAATTAGAAATGTAGTTTTAAAATTTTTCGGTCGATTATTTTTAAAATTATACCAAAAAAACGTTTTTCTTAAAAATCACACAAAAACTGCAGAAACTTTTTTATTTCTTTATAAAAAAATGTAAATTTTGTTTAAATAATATTATTTTCATGAAATCTAATTAGAAATGTAGTTTTAAAATTTTTCGGACGATTACTTTTAAAATTATATCAAAAAAACGTTATTTTTTAGAAATAATGCGTTTTTCTTAAAAATCAAACAAAAACTGCTGTAACTTTTATATTTCTTTATAAAAAAATGTAAATTTTGTTTAAATAATATTATTTTTATGAAATCTAATTAGAAATGTAGTTTTAAAATTTTTCGGACGATTACTTTTAAAATTATATCAAAAAAACGTTATTTTTTAGAAATAATGCGTTTTTCTTAAAAATCAAACAAAAACTGCTGTAACTTTTTTATTTCTTTATAAAAAAATGTAAATTTTGTTTAAATAATTTTATTTTCATGAAATCTAATTAGAAATGTAGTTTTAAAATTTTTCGGTCGATTATTTTTAAAATTATACCAAAAAAACGTTTTTCTTAAAAATCACACAAAAACTGCAGAAACTTTTTTATTTCTTTATAAAAAAATGTAAATTTTGTTTAAATAATATTATTTTCATGAAATCTAATTAGAAATGTAGTTTTAAAATTTTTCGGACGGATTACTTTTAAAATTATATCAAAAAAACGTTATTTTTTAGAAATAATGCGTTTTTCTTAAAATCAAACAAAAACTGCTGTAACTTTTTTATTTCTTTATAAAAAAATGTAAATTTTGTTTAAATAATTTTATTTTCATGAAATCTAATTAGAAATGTAGTTTTAAAATTTTTCGGTCGATTATTTTTAAAATTATACCAAAAAAACGTTTTTCTTAAAAATCACACAAAAACTGCAGAAACTTTTTTATTTCTTTATAAAAAAATGTAAATTTTGTTTAAATAATATTATTTTCATGAAATCTAATTAGAAATGTAGTTTTAAAATTTTTCGGACGATTACTTTTAAAATTATATCAAAAAAACGTTATTTTTTAGAAATAATGCGTTTTTCTTAAAAATCAAACAAAAACTGCTGTAACTTTTTTATTTCTTTATAAAAAAATGTAAATTTTGTTTAAATAATTTTATTTTCATGAAATCTAATTAGAAATGTAGTTTTAAAATTTTTCGGTCGATTATTTTTAAAATTATACCAAAAAAACGTTTTTCTTAAAAATCAAACTAAAACTGCTGTAACTTTTTTATTTCTTTATAAAAAAATGTAAATTTAGTTTAAATAATATTATTTTCATGAAATCTAATTAGAAATGTAGTTTTAAAATTTTTCGGACGATTACTTTTAAAATTATATCAAAAAAACGTTATTTTTTAGAAATAATGCGTTTTTCTTAAAAATCAAACAAAAACTGCTGTAACTTTTTTATTTCTTTTTAAAAAAATGTAAATTTTGTTTAAATAATATTATTTTCATGAAATCTAATTAGAAATGTAGTTTTAAAATTTTTCGGACGATTACTTTTAAAATTATATCAAAAAAACGTTATTTTTTAGAAATAATGCGTTTTTCTTAAAAATCAAACAAAAACTGCTGTAACTTTTTTATTTCTTTATAAAAAAATGTAAATTTTGTTTAAATAATTTTATTTTCATGAAATCTAATTAGAAATGTAGTTTTAAAATTTTTCGGTCGATTATTTTTAAAATTATACCAAAAAAACGTTTTTCTTAAAAATCAAACTAAAACTGCTGTAACTTTTTTATTTCTTTATAAAAAAATGTAAATTTTGTTTAAATAATATTATTTTCATGAAATCTAATTAGAAATGTAGTTTTAAAATTTTTCGGACGATTACTTTTAAAATTATATCAAAAAAACGTTATTTTTTAGAAATAATGCGTTTTTCTTAAAAATCAAACAAAAACTGCTGTAACTTTTTTATTTCTTTATAAAAAAATGTAAATTTTGTTTAAATAATTTTATTTTCATGAAATCTAATTAGAAATGTAGTTTTAAAATTTTTCGGTCGATTATTTTTAAAATTATACCAAAAAAACGTTTTTCTTAAAAATCACACAAAAACTGCAGAAACTTTTTTATTTCTTTATAAAAAAATGTAAATTTTGTTTAAATAATTTTATTTTCATGAAATCTAATTAGAAATGTAGTTTTAAAATTTTTCGGACGATTACTTTTAAAATTATATCAAAAAAACGTTATTTTTTAGAAATAATGCGTTTTTCTTAAAAATCAAACAAAAACTGCTGTAACTTTTTTATTTCTTTATAAAAAAATGTAAATTTTGTTTAAATAATTTTATTTTCATGAAATCTAATTAGAAATGTAGCTTTAAAATTTTTCGGTCGATTATTTTTAAAATTATACCAAAAAAACGTTTTTCTTAAAAATCACACAAAAACTGCAGAAACTTTTTTATTTCTTTATAAAAAAATGTAAATTTTATTTAAATAATATTATTTTCATGAAATCTAATTAGAAATGTAGTTTTAAAATTTTTCGGACGATTACTTTTAAAATTATATCAAAAAAACGTTATTTTTTAGAAATAATGCGTTTTTCTTAAAAATCAAACAAAAACTGCTGTAACTTTTTTATTTCTTTATAAAAAAATGTAAATTTTGTTTAAATAATTTTATTTTCATGAAATCTAATTAGAAATGTAGTTTTAAATTTTTCGGTCGATTATTTTTAAAATTATACCAAAAAAACGTTTTTCTTAAAAATCAAACTAAAACTGCTGTAACTTTTTTATTTCTTTATAAAAAAATGTAAATTTTGTTTAAATAATATTATTTTCATGAAATCTAATTAGAAATGTAGTTTTAAAATTTTTCGGACGATTACTTTTAAAATTATATCAAAAAAACGTTATTTTTTAGAAATAATGCGTTTTTCTTAAAAATCAAACAAAAACTGCTGTAACTTTTTTATTTCTTTATAAAAAAATGTAAATTTTGTTTAAATAATTTTATTTTCATGAAATCTAATTAGAAATGTAGTTTTAAAATTTTTCGGTCGATTATTTTTAAAATTATACCAAAAAATCGTTTTTCTTAAAAATCACACAAAAACTGCAGAAACTTTTTTATTTCTTTATAAAAAATGTAAATTTTGTTTAAATAATATTATTTTCATGAAATCTAATTAGAAATGTAGTTTTAAAATTTTTCGGACGATTACTTTTAAAATTATATCAAAAAAACGTTATTTTTAGAAATAATGCGTTTTTCTTAAAAATCAAACAAAAACTGCTGTAACTTTTTTATTTCTTTATAAAAAAATGTAAATTTTGTTTAAATAATTTTATTTTCATGAAATCTAATTAGAAATGTAGTTTTAAAATTTTTCGGTCGATTATTTTTAAAATTATACCAAAAAAACGTTTTTCTTAAAAATCAAACTAAAACTGCTGTAACTTTTTTATTTCTTTATAAAAAAATGTAAATTTTGTTTAAATAATATTATTTTCATGAAATCTAATTAGAAATGTAGTTTTAAAATTTTTCGGACGATTACTTTTAAAATTATATCAAAAAAACGTTATTTTTTAGAAATAATGCGTTTTTCTTAAAAATCAAACAAAAACTGCTGTAACTTTTTTATTTCTTTATAAAAAAATGTAAATTTTGTTTAAATAATTTTATTTTCATGAAATCTAATTAGAAATGTAGTTTTAAAATTTTTCGGTCGATTATTTTTAAAATTATACCAAAAAAACGTTTTTCTTAAAAATCAAACTAAAACTGCTGTAACTTTTTTATTTCTTTATAAAAAAATGTAAATTTTGTTTAAATAATATTATTTACATGAAATCTAATTAGAAATGTAGTTTTAAAATTTTTCGGACGATTACTTTTAAAATTATATCAAAAAAACGTTATTTTTTAGAAATAATGCGTTTTTCTTAAAAATCAAACAAAAACTGCTGTAACTTTTTTATTTCTTTATAAAAAAATGTAAATTTTGTTTAAATAATTTTATTTTCATGAAATCTAATTAGAAATGTAGTTTTAAAATTTTTCGGTCGATTATTTTTAAAATTATACCAAAAAACGTTTTTCTTAAAAATCACACAAAAACTGCAGAAACTTTTTTATTTCTTTATAAAAAAATGTAAATTTTGTTTAAATAATTTTATTTTCATGAAATCTAATTAGAAATGTAGTTTTAAAATTTTTCGGACGATTACTTTTAAAATTATATCAAAAAAACGTTATTTTTTCGAAATAATGCGTTTTTCTTAAAAATCAAACAAAAACTGCTGTAACTTTTTTATTTCTTTATAAAAAAATGTAAATTTTGTTTAAATAATTTTATTTTCATGAAATCTAATTAGAAATGTAGTTTTAAAATTTTTCGGTCGATTATTTTTAAAATTATAACAAAAAAACGTTTTTCTTAAAAATCAAACTAAAACTGCTGTAACTTTTTTATTTCTTTATAAAAAAATGTAAATTTTGTTTAAATAATATTATTTTCATGAAATCTAATTAGAAATGTAGTTTTAAAATTTTTCGGACGATTACTTTTAAAATTATATCAAAAAAACGTTATTTTTTAGAAATAATGCGTTTTTCTTAAAAATCAAACAAAAACTGCTGTAACTTTTTTATTTCTTTATAAAAAAATGTAAATTTTGTTTAAATAATTTTATTTTCATGAAATCTAATTAGAAATGTAGTTTTAAAATTTTTCGGTCGATTATTTTTAAAATTATACCAAAAAAACGTTTTTCTTAAAAATCACACAAAAACTGCAGAAACTTTTTTATTTCTTTATAAAAAAATGTAAATTTTGTTTAAATAATTTTATTTTCATGAAATCTAATTAGAAATGTAGTTTTAAAATTTTTCGGACGATTACTTTTAAAATTATATCAAAAAAACGTTATTTTTTAGAAATAATGCGTTTTTCTTAAAAATCAAACAAAAACTGCTGTAACTTTTTTATTTCTTTATAAAAAAATGTAAATTTTGTTTAAATAATTTTATTTTCATGAAATCTAATTAGAAATGTAGTTTTAAAATTTTTCGGTCGATTATTTTTAAAATTATACCAAAAAAACGTTTTTCTTAAAAATCACACAAAAACTGCAGAAACTTTTTTATTTTTTTATAAAAAAATGTAAATTTTGTTTAAATAATATTATTTTCATGAAATCTAATTAGAAATGTAGTTTTAAAATTTTTCGGACGATTACTTTTAAAATTATATCAAAAAAACGTTATTTTTTAGAAATAATGCGTTTTTCTTAAAAATCAAACAAAAACTGCTGTAACTTTTTTATTTCTTTATAAAAAAATGTAAATTTTGTTTAAATAATTTTATTTTCATGAAATCTAATTAGAAATGTAGTTTTAAAATTTTTCGGTCGATTATTTTTAAAATTATACCAAAAAAACGTTTTTCTTAAAAATCACACAAAAACTGCAGAAACTTTTTTATTTCTTTATAAAAAAATGTAAATTTTGTTTAAATAATATTATTTTCATGAAATCTAATTAGAAATGTAGTTTTAAAATTTTTCGGACGATTACTTTTAAAATTATATCAAAAAAACGTTATTTTTTAGAAATAATGCGTTTTTCTTAAAAATCAAACAAAAACTGCTGTAACTTTTTTATTTCTTTATAAAAAAATGTAAATTTTGTTTAAATAATATTATTTTCATGAAATCTAATTAGAAATGTAGTTTTAAAATTTTTCGGACGATTACTTTTAAAATTATATCAAAAAAACGTTATTTTTTAGAAATAATGCGTTTTTCTTAAAAATCAAACAAAAACTGCTGTAACTTTTTTATTTCTTTATAAAAAAATGTAAATTTTGTTTAAATAATTTTATTTTCATGAAATCTAATTAGAAATGTAGTTTTAAAATTTTTCGGTCGATTATTTTTAAAATTATACCAAAAAAACGTTTTTCTTAAAAATCACACAAAAACTGCAGAAACTTTTTTATTTCTTTATAAAAAAATGTAAATTTTGTTTAAATAATTTTATTTTCATGAAATCTAATTAGAAATGTAGTTTTAAAATTTTTCGGACGATTACTTTTAAAATTATATCAAAAAAACGTTATTTTTTAGAAATAATGCGTTTTTCTTAAAAATCAAACAAAAACTGCTGTAACTTTTTTATTTCTTTATAAAAAAATGTAAATTTTGTTTAAATAATTTTATTTTCATGAAATCTAATTAGAAATGTAGTTTTAAAATTTTTCGGTCGATTATTTTTAAAATTATACCAAAAAAACGTTTTTCTTAAAAATCACACAAAAACTGCAGAAACTTTTTTATTTCTTTATAAAAAAATGTAAATTTTGTTTAAATAATATTATTTTCATGAAATCTAATTAGAAATGTAGTTTTAAAATTTTTCGGACGATTACTTTTAAAATTATATCAAAAAAACGTTATTTTTTAGAAATAATGCGTTTTTCTTAAAAATCAAACAAAAACTGCTGTAACTTATTTATTTCTTTATAAAAAAATGTAAATTTTGTTTAAATAATTTTATTTTCATGAAATCTAATTAGAAATGTAGTTTTAAAATTTTTCGGTCGATTATTTTTAAAATTATACCAAAAAAACGTTTTTCTTAAAAATCAAACTAAAACTGCTGTAACTTTTTTATTTCTTTATAAAAAAATGTAAATTTTGTTTAAATAATATTATTTTCATGAAATCTAATTAGAAATGTAGTTTTAAAATTTTTCGGACGATTACTTTTAAAATTATATCAAAAAAACGTTATTTTTTAGAAATAATGCGTTTTTCTTAAAAATCAAACAAAAAATGCTGTAACTTTTTTATTTCTTTATAAAAAAATGTAAATTTTGTTTAAATAATTTTACTTTCATGAAATCATATTAGAAATGTAGTTTTAAAATTTTTCGGTCGATTATTTTTAAAATTATACCAAAAAAACGTTTTTCTTAAAAATCACACAAAAACTGCAGAAACTTTTTTATTTCTTTATAAAAAAATGTAAATTTTGTTTAAATAATTTTATTTTCATGAAATCTAATTAGAAATGTAGTTTTAAAATTTTTCGGACGATTACTTTTAAAATTATATCAAAAAAACGTTATTTTTTAGAAATAATGCGTTTTTCTTAAAAATCAAACAAAAACTGCTGTAACTTTTTTATTTCTTTATAAAAAAATGTAAATTTTGTTTAAATAATTTTATTTTCATGAAATCTAATTAGAAATGTAGTTTTAAAATTTTTCGGTCGATTATTTTTAAAATTATAACAAAAAAACGTTTTTCTTAAAAATCAAACTAAAACTGCTGTAACTTTTTTATTTCTTTATAAAAAAATGTAAATTTTGTTTAAATAATATTATTTTCATGAAATCTAATTAGAAATGTAGTTTTAAAATTTTTCGGACGATTACTTTTAAAATTATATCAAAAAAACGGTATTTTTTAGAAATAATGCGTTTTTCTTAAAAATCAAACAAAAACTGCTGCAACTTTTTTATTTCTTTATAAAAAAATGTAAATTTTGTTTAAATAATTTTATTTTCATGAAATCTAATTAGAAATGTAGTTTTAAAATTTTTCGGTCGATTATTTTTAAAATTATACCAAAAAAACGTTTTTCTTATAAATCAAACAAAAACTGCAGAAACTTTTTTATTTCTTTATAAAAAAATGTAAATTTTGTTTAAATAATTTTATTTTCATGAAATCTAATTAGAAATGTAGTTTTAAAATTTTTCGGACGATTACTTTTAAAATTATATCAAAAAAACGTTATTTTTTAGAAATAATGCGTTTTTCTTAAAAATCAAACAAAAACTGCTGTAACTTTTTTATTTCTTTATAAAAAAATGTAAATTTTGTTTAAATAATTTTATTTTCATGAAATCTAATTAGAAATGTAGTTTTAAAATTTTTCGGTCGATTATTTTTAAAATTATACCAAAAAAACGTTTTTCTTAAAAATCACACAAAAACTGCAGAAACTTTTTTATTTTTTTATAAAAAAATGTAAATTTTGTTTAAATAATATTATTTTCATGAAATCTAATTAGAAATGTAGTTTTAAAATTTTTCGGACGATTACTTTTAAAATTATATCAAAAAAACGTTATTTTTTAGAAATAATGCGTTTTTCTTAAAAATCAAACAAAAACTGCTGTAACTTTTTTATTTCTTTATAAAAAAATGTAAATTTTGTTTAAATAATTTTATTTTCATGAAATCTAATTAGAAATGTAGTTTTAAAATTTTTCGGTCGATTATTTTTAAAATTATACCAAAAAAACGTTTTTCTTAAAAATCACACAAAAACTGCAGAAACTTTTTTATTTCTTTATAAAAAAATGTAAATTTTGTTTAAATAATATTATTTTCATGAAATCTAATTAGAAATGTAGTTTTAAAATTTTTCGGACGATTACTTTTAAAATTATATCAAAAAAACGTAATTTTTTAGAAATAATGCGTTTTTCTTAAAAATCAAACAAAAACTGCTGTAACTTTTTTATTTCTTTATAAAAAAATGTAAATTTTGTTTAAATAATATTATTTTCATGAAATCTAATTAGAAATGTAGTTTTAAAATTTTTCGGACGATTACTTTTAAAATTATATCAAAAAAACGTTATTTTTTAGAAATAATGCGTTTTTCTTAAAAATCAAACAAAAACTGCTGTAACTTTTTTATTTCTTTATAAAAAAATGTAAATTTTGTTTAAATAATTTTATTTTCATGAAATCTAATTAGAAATGTAGTTTTAAAATTTTTCGGTCGATTATTTTTAAAATTATACCAAAAAAACGTTTTTCTTAAAAATCACACAAAAACTGCAGAAACTTTTTTATTTCTTTATAAAAAAATGTAAATTTTGTTTAAATAATATTATTTTCATGAAATCTAATTAGAAATGTAGTTTTAAAATTTTTCGGACGATTACTTTTAAAATTATATCAAAAAAACGTTATTTTTTAGAAATAATGCGTTTTTCTTAAAAATCAAACAAAAGCTGCTGTAACTTTTTTATTTCTTTATAAAAAAATGTAAATTTTGTTTAAATAATTTTATTTTCATGAAATCTAATTAGAAATGTAGTTTTAAAATTTTTCGGACGATTACTTTTAAAATTATATCAAAAAAACGTTATTTTTTAGAAATAATGCGTTTTTCTTAAAAATCAAACATAAACTGCTGTAACTTTTTTATTTCTTTATAAAAAAATGTAAATTTTGTTTAAATAATTTTATTTTCATGAAATCTAATTAGAAATGTAGTTTTAAAATTTTTCGGTCGATTATTTTTAAAATTATACCAAAAAAACGTTTTTCTTAAAAATCAAACTAAAACTGCTGTAACTTTTTTATTTCTTTATAAAAAAATGTAAATTTTGTTTAAATAATATTATTTTCATGAAATCTAATTAGAAATGTAGTTTTAAAATTTTTCGGACGATTACTTTTAAAATTATATCAAAAAAACGTTATTTTTTAGAAATAATGCGTTTTTCTTAAAAATCAAACAAAAACTGCTGTAACTTTTTTATTTCTTTATAAAAAAATGTAAATTTTGTTTAAATAATTTTATTTTCATGAAATCTAATTAGAAATGTAGTTTTAAAATTTTTCGGTCGATTATTTTTAAAATTATACCAAAAAAACGTTTTTCTTAAAAATCAAACTAAAACTGCTGTAACTTTTTTATTTCTTTATAAAAAAATGTAAATTTTGTTTAAATAATATTATTTTCATGAAATCTAATTAGAAATGTAGTTTTAAAATTTTTCGGACGATTACTTTTAAAATTATATCAAAAAAACGTTATTTTTTAGAAATAATGCGTTTTTCTTAAAAATCAAACAAAAACTGCTGTAACTTTTTTATTTCTTTATAAAAAAATGTAAATTTTGTTTAAATAATTTTATTTTCATGAAATCTAATTAGAAATGTAGTTTTAAAATTTTTCGGTCGATTATTTTTAAAATTATACCAAAAAAACGTTTTTCTTAAAAATCAAACTAAAACTGCTGTAACTTTTTTATTTCTTTATAAAAAAATGTAAATTTTGTTTAAATAATATTATTTTCATGAAATCTAATTAGAAATGTAGTTTTAAAATTTTTCGGACGATTACTTTTAAAATTATATCAAAAAAACGTTATTTTTTAGAAATAATGCGTTTTTCTTAAAAATCAAACAAAAACTGCTGTAACTTTTTTATTTCTTTATAAAAAAATGTAAATTTTGTTTAAATAATTTTATTTTCATGAAATCTAATTAGAAATGTAGTTTTAAAATTTTTCGGTCGATTATTTTTAAAATTATACCAAAAAAACGTTTTTCTTAAAAATCAAACTAAAACTGCTGTAACTTTTTTATTTCTTTATAAAAAAATGTAAATTTTGTTTAAATAATATTATTTTCATGAAATCTAATTAGAAATGTAGTTTTAAAATTTTTCGGACGATTACTTTTAAAATTATATCAAAAAAACGTTATTTTTTAGAAATAATGCGTTTTTCTTAAAAATCAAACAAAAACTGCTGTAACTTTTTTATTTCTTTATAAAAAAATGTAAATTTTGTTTAAATAATTTTATTTTCATGAAATCTTATTAGAAATGTAGTTTTAAAATTTTTCGGTCGATTATTTTTAAAATTATACCAAAAAAACATTTTTCTTAAAAATCAAACTAAAACTGCTGTAACTTTTTTATTTCTTTATAAAAAAATGTAAATTTTGTTTAAATAATATTATTTTCTTGAAATCTAATTAGAAATGTAGTTTTAAAATTTTTCGGACGATTACTTTTAAAATTATATCAAAAAAACGTTATTTTTTAGAAATAATGCGTTTTTCTTAAAAATCAAACAAAAACTGCTGTAACTTTTTTATTTCTTTATAAAAAAATGTAAATTTTGTTTAAATAATTTTATTTTCATGAAATCTAATTAGAAATGTAGTTTTAAAATTTTTCGGTCGATTATTTTTAAAATTATACCAAAAAAACGTTTTTCTTAAAAATCAAACTAAAACTGCTGTAACTTTTTTATTTCTTTATAAAAAAATGTAAATTTTGTTTAAATAATATTATTTTCATGAAATCTAATTAGAAATGTAGTTTCAAAATTTTTCGGACGATTACTTTTAAAATTATATCAAAAAAACGTTATTTTTTAGAAATAATGCGTTTTTCTTAAAAATCAAACAAAAACTGCTGTAACTTTTTTATTTCTTTATAAAAAAATGTAAATTTTGTTTAAATAATTTTATTTTCATGAAATCTAATTAGAAATGTAGTTTTAAAATTTTTCGGTCGATTATTTTTAAAATTATACCAAAAAAACGTTTTTCTTAAAAATCAAACTAAAACTGCTGTAACTTTTTTATTTCTTTATAAAAAAATGTAAATTTTGTTTAAACAATATTATTTTCATGAAATCTAATTAGAAATGTAGTTTTAAAATTTTTCGGACGATTACTTTTAAAATTATATCAAAAAAACGTTATTTTTTAGAAATAATGCGTTTTTCTTAAAAATCAAACAAAAACTGCTGTAACTTTTTTATTTCTCTATAAAAAAATGTAAATTTTGTTTAAATAATTTTATTTTCATGAAATCTAATTAGAAATGTAGTTTTAAAATTTTTCGGTCAATTATTTTTAAAATTATACCAAAAAAACGTTTTTCTTAAAAATCACACAAAAACTGCAGAAACTTTTTTATTTCTTTATAAAAAAATGTAAATTTTGTTTAAATAATTTTATTTTCATGAAATCTAATTAGAAATGTAGTTTTAAAATTTTTCTTACGATTACTTTTAAAATTATATCAAAGAAACGTTATTTTTTAGAAATAATGCGTTTTTCTTAAAAATCAAACAAAAACTGCTGTAACTTTTTTATTTCTTTATAAAAAAATGTAAATTTTGTTTAAATAATTTTATTTTCATGAAATCTAATTAGAAATGTAGTTTTAAAATTTTTCGGTCGATTATTTTTAAAATTATACCAAAAAAACGTTTTTCTTAAAAATCAAACTAAAACTGCTGTAACTTTTTTATTTCTTTATAAAAAAATGTAAATTTTGTTTAAATAATATTATTTTCATGAAATCTAATTAGAAATGTAGTTTTAAAATTTTTCGGACGATTACTTTTAAAATTATATCAAAAAAACGTTATTTTTTAGAAATAATGCGTTTTTCTTAAAAATCAAACAAAAACTGCTGTAACTTTTTTATTTCTTTATAAAAAAATGTAAATTTTGTTTAAATAATTTTATTTTCATGAAATCTAATTAGAAATGTAGTTTTAAAATTTTTCGGTCGATTATTTTTAAAATTATACCAAAAAAACGTTTTTCTTAAAAATCACACAAAAACTGCAGAAACTTTTTTATTTCTTTATAAAAAAATGTAAATTTTGTTTAAATAATTTTATTTTCATGAAATCTAATTAGAAATGTAGTTTTAAAATTTTTCGGACGATTACTTTTAAAATTATATCAAAAAAACGTTATTTTTTAGAAATAATGCGTTTTTCTTAAAAATCAAACAAAAACTGCTGTAACTTTTTTATTTCTTTATAAAAAAATGTAAATTTTGTTTAAATAATTTTATTTTCATGAAATCTAATTAGAAATGTAGTTTTAAAATTTTTCGGTCGATTATTTTTAAAATTATACCAAAAAAACGTTTTTCTTAAAAATCAAACTAAAACTGCTGTAACTTTTTTATTTCTTTATAAAAAAATGTAAATTTTGTTTAAATAATATTATTTTCATGAAATCTAATTAGAAATGTAGTTTTAAAATTTTTCGGACGATTACTTTTAAAATTATATCAAAAAAACGTTATTTTTTAGAAATAATGCGTTTTTCTTAAAAATCAAACAAAAACTGCTGTAACTTTTTTATTTCTTTATAAAAAAATGTAAATTTTGTTTAAATAATTTTATTTTCATGAAATCTAATTAGAAATGTAGTTTTAAAATTTTTCGGTCGATTATTTTTAAAATTATACCAAAAAAACGTTTTTCTTAAAAATCACACAAAAACTGCAGAAACTTTTTTATTTCTTTATAAAAAAATGTAAATTTTGTTTAAATAATTTTATTTTCATGAAATCTAATTAGAAATGTAGTTTTAAAATTTTTCGGACGATTACTTTTAAAATTATATCAAAAAAACGTTATTTTTTAGAAATAATGCGTTTTTCTTAAAAATCAAACAAAAACTGCTGTAACTTTTTTATTTCTTTATAAAAAAATGTAAATTTTGTTTAAATAATTTTATTTTCATGAAATCTAATTGGAAATGTAGTTTTAAAATTTTTCGGTCGATTATTTTTAAAATTATACCAAAAAAACGTTTTTCTTAAAAATCAAACAAAAACTGCAGAAACTTTTTTATTTCTTTATAAAAAAATGTAAATTTTGTTTAAATAATATTATTTTCATGAAATCTAATTAGAAATGTAGTTTTAAAATTTTTCGGACGATTACTTTTAAAATTATATCAAAAAAACGTTATTTTTTAGAAATAATGCGTTTTTCTTAAAAATCAAACAAAAACTGCTGTAACTTTTTTATTTCTTTATAAAAAAATGTAAATTTTGTTTAAATAATTTTATTTTCATGAAATATAATTAGAAATGTAGTTTTAAAATTTTTCGGTCGATTATTTTTAAAATTAAACCAAAAAAACGTTTTTCTTAACAATCAAACTAAAACTGCTGTAACTTTTTTATTTCTTTATAAAAAAATGTAAATTTTGTTTAAATAATATTATTTTCATGAAATCTAATTAGAAATGTAGTTTTAAAATTTTTCGGACGATTACTTTTAAAATTATATCAAAAAAACGTTATTTTTTAGAAATAATGCGTTTTTCTTAAAAATCAAACAAAAACTGCTGTAACTTTTTTATTTCTTTATAAAAAAATGTAAATTTTCTTTAAATAATTTTATTTTCATGAAATCTAATTAGAAATGTAGTTTTAAAATTTTTCGGTCGATTATTTTTAAAATTATACCAAAAAAACGTTTTTCTTAAAAATCACACAAAAACTGCAGAAACTTTTTTATTTCTTTATAAAAGAATGTAAATTTTGTTTAAATAATATTATTTTCATGAAATCTAATTAGAAATGTAGTTTTAAAATTTTTCGGACGATTACTTTTAAAATTATATCAAAAAAACGTTATTTTTTAGAAATAATGCGTTTTTCTTAAAAATCAAACAAAAACTGCTGTAACTTTTTTATTTCTTTATAAAAAAATGTAAATTTTGTTTAAATAATTTTATTTTCATGAAATCTAATTAGAAATGTAGTTTTAAAATTTTTCGGTCGATTATTTTTAAAATTATACCAAAAAAACGTTTTTCTTAAAAATCACACAAAAACTGCAGAAACTTTTTTATTTCTTTATAAAAAAATGCAAATTTTGTTTAAATAATATTATTTTCATGAAATCTAATTAGAAATGTAGTTTTAAAATTTTTCAGACGATTACTTTTAAAATTATATCAAAAAAACGTTATTTTTTAGAAATAATGCGTTTTTCTTAAAAATCAAACAAAAACTGCTGTAACTTTTATATTTCTTTATAAAAAAATGTAAATTTTGTTTAAATAATATTATTTTTATGAAATCTAATTAGAAATGTAGTTTTAAAATTTTTCGGACGATTACTTTTAAAATTATATCAAAAAAACGTTATTTTTTAGAAATAATGCGTTTTTCTTAAAAATCAAACAAAAACTGCTGTAACTTTTTTATTTCTTTATAAAAAAATGTAAATTTTGTTTAAATAATTTTATTTTCATGAAATCTAATTAGAAATGTAGTTTTAAAATTTTTCGGTCGATTATTTTTAAAATTATACCAAAAAAACGTTTTTCTTAAAAATCACACAAAAACTGCAGAAACTTTTTTATTTCTTTATAAAAAAATGTAAATTTTGTTTAAATAATATTATTTTCATGAAATCTAATTAGAAATGTAGTTTTAAAATTTTTCGGACGATTACTTTTAAAATTATATCAAAAAAACGTTATTTTTTAGAAATAATGCGTTTTTCTTAAAAATCAAACAAAAACTGCTGTAACTTTTTTATTTCTTTATAAAAAAATGTAAATTTTGTTTAAATAATTTTATTTTCATGAAATCTAATTAGAAATGTAGTTTTAAGATTTTTCGGACGATTACTTTTAAAATTATATCAAAAAAACGTTATTTTTTAGAAATAATGCGTTTTTCTTAAAAATCAAACAAAAACTGCTGTAACTTTTTTATTTCTTTATAAAAAAATGTAAATTTTGTTTAAATAAATTTATTTTCATGAAATCTAATTAGAAATGTAGTTTTAAAATTTTTCGGTCGATTATTTTTAAAATTATACCAAAAAAACGTTTTTCTTAAAAATCAAACTAAAACTGCTGTAACTTTTTTATTTCTTTATAAAAAAATGTAAATTTTGTTTAAATAATATTATTTTCATGAAATCTAATTAGAAATGTAGTTTTAAAATTTTTCGGACGATTACTTTTAAAATTATATCAAAAAAACGTTATTTTTTAGAAATAATGCGTTTTTCTTAAAAATCAAACAAAAACTGCTGTAACTTTTTTATTTCTTTATAAAAAAATGTAAATTTTGTTTAAATAATATTATTTTCATGAAATCTAATTAGAAATGTAGTTTTAAAATTTTTCGGATGATTACTTTTAAAATTATATCAAAAAAAACGTTATTTTTTAGAAATAATGCGTTTTTCTTAAAAATCAAACAAAAACTGCTGTAACTTTTTTATTTCTTTATAAAAAAATGTAAATTTTGTTTAAATAATTTTATTTTCATGAAATCTAATTAGAAATGTAGTTTTAAAATTTTTCGGTCGATTATTTTTAAAATTATACCAAAAAAAACGTTTTTCTTAAAAATCACACAAAAACTGCAGAAACTTTTTTATTTCTTTATAAAAAAATGTAAATTTTGTTTAAATAATTTTATTTTCATGAAATCTAATTAGAAATCTAGTTTTAAAATTTTTCGGACGATTACTTTTAAAATTATATCAAAAAAACGTAATTTTTTAGAAATAATGCGTTTTTCTTAAAAATCAAACAAAAACTGCTGTAACTTTTTTATTTCTTTATAAAAAAATGTAAATTTTGTTTAAATAATTTTATTTTCATGAAATCTAATTAGAAATGTAGTTTTAAAATTTTTCGGTCGATTATTTTTAAAATTATACCAAAAAAACATTTTTCTTAAAAATCAAACTAAAACTGCTGTAACTTTTTTATTTCTTTATAAAAAAATGTAAATTTTGTTTAAATAATATTATTTTCATGAAATCTAATTAGAAATGTAGTTTTAAAATTTTTCGGATGATTACTTTTAAATTATATCAAAAAAACGTTATTTTTTAGAAATAATGCGTTTTTCTTAAAAATCAAACAAAAACTGCTGTAACTTTTTTATTTCTTTATAAAAAAATGTAAATTTTGTTTAAATAATTTTATTTTCATGAAATCTAATTAGAAATGTAGTTTTAAAATTTTTCGGTCGATTATTTTTAAAATTATACCAAAAAAACGTTTTTCTTAAAAATCACACAAAAACTGCAGAAACTTTTTTATTTCTTTATAAAAAAATGTAAATTTTGTTTAAATAATTTTATTTTCATGAAATCTAATTAGAAATCTAGTTTTAAAATTTTTCGGGCGATTACTTTTAAAATTATATCAAAAAAACGTTATTTTTTAGAAATAATGCGTTTTTCTTAAAAATCAAACAAAAACTGCTGTAACTTTTTTATTTCTTTATAAAAAAATGTAAATTTTGTTTAAATAATTTTATTTTCATGAAATCTAATTAGAAATGTAGTTTTAAAATTTTCGGTCGATTATTTTTAAAATTATACCAAAAAACGTTTTTCTTAAAAATCACACAAAACCTGCAGAAACTTTTTTATTTTTTTATAAAAAAATGTAAATTTTGTTTAAATAATTTTATTTTCATGAAATCTAATTAGAAATGTAGTTTTAAAATTTTTCGGACGATTACTTTTAAAATTATATCAAAAAAACGTTATTTTTTAGAAATAATGCGTTTTTCTTAAAAATCAAACAAAAACTGCTGTAACTTTTTTATTTCTTTATAAAAAAATGTAAATTTTGTTTAAATAATTTTATTTTCATGAAATCTAATTAGAAATGTAGTTTTAAAATTTTTCGGTCGATTATTTTTAAAATTATACCAAAAAAAACGTTTTTCTTAAAAATCACACAAAAACTGCAGAAACTTTTTTATTTCTTTATAAAAAAATGTAAATTTTGTTTAAATAATATTATTTTCATGAAATCTAATTAGAAATGTAGTTTTAAAATTTTTCGGACGATTACTTTTAAAATTATATCAAAAAAAACGTTATTTTTTAGAAATAATGCGTTTTTCTTAAAAATCAAACAAAAACTGCTGTAATTTTTTTATTTCTTTATAAAAAAATGTAAATTTTGTTTAAATAATATTATTTTCATGAAATCTAATTAGAAATGTAGTTTTAAAATTTTTCGGACGATTACTTTTAAAATTATATCAAAAAAACGTTATTTTTTAGAAATAATGCGTTTTTCTTAAAAATCAAACAAAAACTGCTGTAACTTTTTTATTTCTTTATAAAAAATGTAAATTTTGTTTAAATAATTTTATTTTCATGAAATCTAATTAGAAATGTAGTTTTAAAATTAATCGGTCGATTATTTTTAAAATTATACCAAAAAAACGTTTTTCTTAAAAATGACACAAGAACTGCAGAAACGTTTTTATTTCTTTATAAAAAAATGTAAATTTTGTTTAAATAATATTATTTTCATGAAATCTAATTAGAAATGTAGTTTTAAAATTTTTCGGACGATTACTTTTAAAATTATATCAAAAAAAACGTTATTTTTTAGAAATAATGCGTTTTTCTTAAAGATCAAACAAAAACTGCTGTAACTTTTTTATTTCTTTATAAAAAAATGTAAATTTTGTTTAAATAATTTTATTTTCATGAAATCTAATTAGAAATGTAGTTTTAAAATTTTTCGGTCGATTATTTTTAAAATTATACCAAAAAAACGTTTTTCTTAAAAATCAAACTAAAACTGCTGTAACTTTTTTATTTCTTTATAAAAAAATGTAAATTTTGTTTAAATAATATTATTTTCATGAAATCTAATTAGAAATGTAGTTTTAAAATTTTTCGGACGATTACTTTTAAAATTATATCAAAAAAACGTTATTTTTTAGAAATAATGCGTTTTTCTTAAAAATCAAACAAAAACTGCTGTAACTTTTTTATTTCTTTATAAAAAAATGTAAATTTTGTTTAAATAATTTTATTTTCATGAAATCTAATTAGAAATGTAGTTTTAAAATTTTTCGGTCGATTATTTTTAAAATTATACCAAAAAAACGTTTTTCTTAAAAATCACACAAAAACTGCAGAAACTTTTTTATTTCTTTATAAAAAAATGTAAATTTTGTTTAAATAATATTATTTTCATGAAATCTAATTAGAAATGTAGTTTTAAAATTTTTCGGACGATTACTTTTAAAATTATATCAAAAAAACGTTATTTTTTAGAAATAATGCGTTTTTCTTAAAAATCAAACAAAAACTGCTGTAACTTTTTTATTTCTTTATAAAAAAATGTAAATTTTGTTTAAATAATTTTATTTTCATGAAATCTAATTAGAAATGTAGTTTTAAAATTTTTCGGTCGATTATTTTTAAAATTATACCAAAAAAACGTTTTTCTTAAAAATCAAACTAAAACTGCTGTAACTTTTTTATTTCTTTATAAAAAAATGTAAATTTTGTTTAAATAATATTATTTTCATGAAATCTAATTAGAAATGTAGTTTTAAAATTTTTCGGACGATTACTTTTAAAATTATATCAAAAAAACGTTATTTTTTAGAAATAATGCGTTTTTCTTAAAAATCAAACAAAAACTGCTGTAACTTTTTTATTTCTTTATAAAAAAATGTAAATTTTGTTTAAATAATTTTATTTTCATAAAATCTAATTAGAAATGTAGTTTTAAAATTTTTCGGTCGATTATTTTTAAAATTATACCAAAAAAACGTTTTTCTTAAAAATCAAACTAAAACTGCTGTAACTTTTTTATTTCTTTATAAAAAAATGTAAATTTTGTTTAAATAATATTATTTTCATGAAATCTAATTAGAAATGTAGTTTTAAAATTTTTCGGACGATTACTTTTAAAATTATATCAAAAAAACGTTATTTTTTAGAAATAATGCGTTTTTCTTAAAAATCAAACAAAAACTGATGTAACTTTTTTATTTCTTTATAAAAAAATGTAAATTTTGTTTAAATAATTTTATTTTCATGAAATCTAATTAGAAATGTAGTTTTAAAATTTTTCGGTCGATTATTTTTAAAATTATACCAAAAAAACGTTTTTCTTAAAAATCACACAAAAACTGCAGAAACTTTTTTATTTCTTTATATAAAAATGCAAATTTTGTTTAAATAATTTTATTTTCATGAAATCTAATTAGAAATGTAGTTTTAAAATTTTTCGGACGATTACTTTTAAAATTATATCAAAAAAACGTTATTTTTTAGAAATAATGCGTTTTTCTTAAAAATCAAACAAAAACTGCTGTAACTTTTTTATTTCTTTATAAAAAAATGTAAATTTTGTTTAAATAATTTTATTTTCATGAAATCTAATTAGAAATGTAGTTTTAAAATTTTTCGGTCGATTATTTTTAAAATTATACCAAAAAAACGTTTTTCTTAAAAATCAAACTAAAACTGCTGTAACTTTTTTATTTCTTTATAAAAAAATGTAAATTTTGTTTAAATAATATTATTTTCATGAAATCTAATTAGAAATGTAGTTTTAAAATTTTTCGGACGATTACTTTTAAAATTATATCAAAAAAACGTTATTTTTTAGAAATAATGCGTTTTTCTTAAAAATCAAACAAAAACTGCTGTAACTTTTTTATTTCTTTATAAAAAAATGTAAATTTTGTTTAAATAATTTTATTTTCATGAAATCTAATTAGAAATGTAGTTTTAAAATTTTTCGGTCGATTATTTTTAAAATTATACCAAAAAAACGTTTTTCTTAAAAATCACACAAAAACTGCAGAAACTTTTTTATTTCTTTATAAAAAAATGTAAATTTTGTTTAAATAATTTTATTTTCATGAAATCTAATTAGAAATGTAGTTTTAAAATTTTTCGGACGATTACTTTTAAAATTATATCAAAAAAACGTTATTTTTTAGAAATAATGCGTTTTTCTTAAAAATCAAACAAAAACTGCTGTAACTTTTTTATTTCTTTATAAAAAAATGTAAATTTTGTTTAAATAATTTTATTTTCATGAAATCTAATTAGAAATGTAGTTTTAAAATTTTTCGGTCGATTATTTTTAAAATTATACCAAAAAAACGTTTTTCTTAAAAATCAAACTAAAACTGCTGTAACTTTTTTATTTCTTTATAAAAAAATGTAAATTTTGTTTAAATAATATTATTTTCATGAAATCTAATTAGAAATGTAGTTTTAAAATTTTTCGGACGATTACTTTTAAAATTATATCAAAAAAACGTTATTTTTTAGAAATAATGCGTTTTTCTTAAAAATCAAACAAAAACTGCTGTAACTTTTTTATTTCTTTATAAAAAAATGTAAATTTTGTTTAAATAATTTTATTTTCATGAAATCTAATTAGAAATGTAGTTTTAAAATTTTTCGGTCGATTATTTTTAAAATTATACCAAAAAAACGTTTTTCTTAAAAATCAAACTAAAACTGCTGTAACTTTTTTATTTCTTTATAAAAAAATGTAAATTTTGTTTAAATAATATTATTTTCATGAAATCTAATTAGAAATGTAGTTTTAAAATTTTTCGGACGATTACTTTTAAAATTATATCAAAAAAACGTTATTTTTTAGAAATAATGCGTTTTTCTTAAAAATCAAACAAAAACTGCTGTAACTTTTTTATTTCTTTATAAAAAAATGTAAATTTTGTTTAAATAATTTTATTTTCATGAAATCTAATTAGAAATGTAGTTTTAAATTTTTCGGTCGATTATTTTTAAAATTATACCAAAAAAACATTTTTCTTAAAAATCACACAAAAACTGCAGAAACTTTTTTATTTCTTTATAAAAAAATGTAAATTTTAATTAAATAATTTTATTTTCATGAAATCTAATTAGAAATGTAGTTTTAAAATTTTTCGGACGATTACTTTTAAAATTATATCAAAAAAACGTTATTTTTTAGAAATAATGCGTTTTTCTTAAAAATCAAACAAAAACTGCTGTAACTTTTTTATTTCTTTATAAAAAAATGTAAATTTTGTTTAAATAATTTTATTTTCATGAAATCTAATTAGAAATGTAGTTTTAAAATTTTTCGGTCGATTATTTTTAAAATTATACCAAAAAAACCTTTTTCTTAAAATCAAACTAAAACTGCTATAACTTTTTTATTTCTTTATAAAAAAATGTAAATTTTGTTTAAATAATATTATTTTCATGAAATCTAATTAGAAATGTAGTTTTAAAATTTTTCGGACGATTACTTTTAAATTATATCAAAAAAACGTTATTTTTTAGAAATAATGCGTTTTTCTTAAAATCAAACAAAAACTGCTGTAACTTTTTTATTTCTTTATAAAAAAATGTAAATTTTGTTTAAATAATTTTATTTTCATGAAATCTAATTAGAAATGTAGTTTTAAATTTTTCGGTCGATTATTTTAAAATTATACCAAAAAACGTTTTTCTTAAAAATCACACAAAAACTGCAGAACTTTTTTATTTCTTTATAAAAAAATGTAAATTTTGTTTAAATAATTTTATTTTCATGAATCTAATTAGAATGTAGTTTTAAAATTTTTCGGTCGATTATTTTTAAATTATACAAAAAAACGTTTTCTTAAAAATCACACAAAAACTGCAGAAACTTTTTTATTTCTTTATAAAAAAATGTAAATTTTGTTTAAATAATTTTATTTTCATGAAATCTAATTAGAAATGTAGTTTTAAAATTTTTCGGACGATTACTTTTAAAATTATATCAAAAAAACGTTATTTTTAGAAATAATGCGTTTTTCTTAAAAATCAAACAAAAACTGCTGTAACTTTTTTATTTCTTTATAAAAAAATGGAAATTTTGTTTAAATAATTTTATTTTCATGAAATCTAATTAGAAATGTAGTTTTAAAATTTTTCGGTCGATTATTTTTAAAATTATACCAAAAAAACGTTTTTCTTAAAAATCACACAAAAACTGCTGTAACTTTTTTATTTCTTTATAAAAAAATGTAAATTTTGTTTAAATAATTTTATTTTCATGAAATCTAATTAGAAATGTAGTTTTAAAATTTTTCGGTCGATTATTTTTAAAATTATACCAAAAAAACGTTTTTCTTAAAAATCACACAAAACTGCAGAAACTTTTTTATTTCTTTATAAAAAATGTAAATTTTGTTTAAATAATTTTATTTTCATGAAATCTAATTAGAAATGTAGTTTAAAATTTTTCGGACGATTACTTTTAAAATTATATCAAAAAAAACGTTATTTTTTAGAAATAATGCGTTTTTCTTAAAAATCAAACAAAAACTGCTGTAACTTTTTTATTTCTTTATAAAAAATGTAAATTTTGTTTAAATAATTTTATTTTCATGAAATCTAATTAGAAATGTAGTTTTAAAATTTTTCGGTCGATTATTTTTAAAATTATACCAAAAAAACGTTTTTCTTAAAATCACACAAAAACTGCAGAAACTTTTTTATTTCTTTATAAAAAAATGTAAATTTTGTTTAAATAATATTATTTTCATGAAATCTAATTAGAAATGTAGTTTTAAAATTTTTCGGACGATTACTTTTAAAATTATATCAAAAAAACGTTATTTTTAGAAATAATGCGTTTTTCTAAAAATCAAACAAAAACTGCTGTAACTTTTTTATTTCTTTATAAAAAAATGTAAATTTTGTTTAAATAATTTTATTTTCATGAAATCTAATTAGAAATGTAGTTTTAAAATTTTTCGGTCGATTATTTTTAAAATTATACCAAAAAAACGTTTTTCTTAAAATCAAACTAAAACTGCTGTAACTTTTTTATTTCTTTATAAAAAAATGTAAATTTTGTTTAAATAATATTATTTTCATGAAATCTAATTAGAAATGTAGTTTTAAATTTTTCGGACGATTACTTTTAAAATTATATCAAAAAAACGTTATTTTTTAGAAATAATGCGTTTTTCTTAAAAATCAAACAAAAACTGCTGTAACTTTTTTATTTCTTTATAAAAAATGTAAATTTTGTTTAAATAATTTTATTTTCATGAAATCTAATTAGAAATGTAGTTTAAAATTTTTCGGTCGATTATTTTGTAAAATTATACCAAAAAAAACATTTTTCTTAAAATCACACAAAAACTGCAGAAACTTTTTTATTTCTTTATAAAAAAATGTAAATTTTAATTAAATAATTTTATTTTCATGAAATCTAATTAGAAATGTAGTTTTAAAATTTTTCGGACGATTACTTTAAAATTATATCAAAAAAACGTTATTTTTTAGAAATAATGCGTTTTTCTTAAAAATCAAACAAAAACTGCTGTAACTTTTTTATTTCTTTATAAAAAAATGTAAATTTTGTTTAAATAATTTTATTTCATGAAATCTAATTAGAAATGTAGTTTTAAAATTTTTCGGTCGATTATTTTAAAATTATACCAAAAAACCTTTTTCTTAAAAATCAAACTAAAACTGCTATAACTTTTTATTTCTTTATAAAAAAATGTAAATTTTGTTTAAATAATATTATTTTCATGAAATCTAATTAGAAATGTAGTTTTAAAATTTTTCGGACGATTACTTTTAAAATTATATCAAAAAAACGTTATTTTTTAGAAATAATGCGTTTTTCTTAAAAATCAAACAAAAACTGCTGTAACTTTTTTATTTCTTTATAAAAAAATGTAAATTTTGTTTAAATAATTTTATTTCATGAAATCTAATTAGAAATGTAGTTTTAAAATTTTTCGGTCGATTATTTTTAAAATTATACCAAAAAAACGTTTTTCTTAAAAATCACACAAAAACTGCAGAAACTTTTTTATTTCTTTATAAAAAAATGTAAATTTTGTTTAAATAATTTTATTTTCATGAAATCTAATTAGAAATGTAGTTTTAAAATTTTTCGGTCGATTATTTTTAAAATTATACCAAAAAAACGTTTTTCTTAAAAATCACACAAAAACTGCAGAAACTTTTTATTTCTTTATAAAAAATGTAAATTTTGTTTAAATAATTTTATTTTCATGAAATCTAATTAGAAATGTAGTTTTAAAATTTTTCGGACGATTACTTTTAAAATTATATCAAAAAAAACGTTATTTTTAGAAATAATGCGTTTTTCTTAAAAATCAAACAAAAACTGCTGTAACTTTTTTATTTCTTTATAAAAAAATGGAAATTTTGTTTAAATAATTTTATTTTCATGAAATCTAATTAGAAATGTAGTTTTAAAATTTTTCGGTCGATTATTTTTAAAATTATACCAAAAAAACGTTTTTCTTAAAAATCACACAAAAACTGCTGTAACTTTTTTATTTCTTTATAAAAAAATGTAAATTTTGTTTAAATAATTTTATTTTCATGAAATCTAATTAGAAATGTAGTTTTAAAATTTTTCGGTCGATTATTTTTAAAATTATACCAAAAAAACGTTTTTCTTAAAAATCACACAAAAACTG